>NW_022983961.1:0-87323 GCF_010724455.1 Aspergillus lentulus | reverse complement strand
GGCTGGAAGACACCATACATTGTTACCTAAAGTGAAGTGGAAGACGATAAGCCGGAATGCAAAACAGCGACCGAGTAAGGACCGAGATCTTCCACGTATCCCGATGCAAGACAATCCGCGGGATACTATTCGGAGAACGGGGCAGTCGCGGAACTGACGCTCGGGTCCTGGGGGGGCCAGCTATCCAACCGGTGACAATCGTGATCAACCCATCCGCGTGGGCCTAGAAAAGGACGGGAGTTCATCGGCAAATCTGCGGTTAAAAAGGGAAGTCATGATGCGGCAGAAGGTAGATATATAAGTTGTAGATGGATGTACAGCTGGCAGTCTAAGATCAAAATAACATCTCTCCTTCCCGTCTCCAAGAACCAAAATCCAGAGGACTAAAAATTCGATACGCTTTAACAATCTAATCACTGACGATGCCTTCGCTCGAATACACCCCATCCTCCTCTCTCACCCAAAGTACACACAAGAAATGGTGGAAAGAAAGCTCTGTCTACCAGGTCTATCCGGCCTCGTTCTGTGATTCCAATGGTGACGGGGTTGGTGACATCCAGGGGATCATCTCGAAACTGGACCACATCAAGAATCTTGGTGCTGATATCGTCTGGCTCAATCCTGTCTTTGCTTCGCCCCAGGTAGACATGGGCTACGACATTTCAGACTACTATGCAATCTACCCTCCATACGGGACGCTTAAGGATCTGGACCAGCTTGCTGCGGAGATCCACGCGAGGGGGATGAAGCTGGTTCTGGACCTTGTTGTCAACCATACCTCAGATCAGCACAAGTGGTTCCAGGCGTCGCGGGCGTCCGCCGACAATGAGTACCGCGATTGGTATATTTGGAAAAAGCCGGTGTTCCGTGACGGTGAGAGGCATCCACCGAATAACTGGCGCTCATATTTCGGAGGTACTGTTTCCCATCCATGACGATGATGGTGATGATGATGGGTCCCACAGTCGATACTGATTAAGGCTTGTTGTCGCCCAGGGAGTGCATGGACATATGACGAACAGACCGGCGAATACTACCTGCACCTTTTCGCCCGGGAGCAACCGGACCTGAACTGGGAGAACCCTCGAGTCCGCAAGGCTGTGCATGAGATCGTAAGATACTGGCTTGAGCACGGCGCTGATGGATTCCGCATGGACGTGATCAATTTCATTAGCAAGGACCAGTCCTTCCCGGATGCGCCGTTTACAAACCCCGCCTCACCGTGGCAGTCGGGCAAGGAATTCTATGCGGCTGGACCGCGACTACACGAGTATTTACAGGAAATTGGGAAAATCCTCAAGGAGTACGACGCGTTCTCCGTCGGTGAGATGCTGGACGTTGAAGACCCAGCTGAGATTCTGAAAGCTGTCGGTCACGATCGCGACGAGATCAACATGGCTTTCCATTTTGAACTGTATCTCCCCCCCCCCCCCAACTTTCCACCCAATTTTCCAGCGTCGGCGCTAAAGCTTGCTGCAGTGTGAACTTAGACCATGGCGCGACAGACAAGTTCGGCCATCGCGATTGGGGGTTGGGAGAGCTCAAGGCAATTGTCTCCAAATGGCAGCAGTTTATGCATGACAATAATGGCTGGAACGCTCTGTATCTGGAGAATCACGACCAAGGCCGCTCCGTCTCTCGTTTTGCCTCGGATAAGTCCGAGTTTCGGGAACTCTCCGCAAAGATGCTCGCGACACTGCTGGCAACTCAGAGCGGCACCGTGTTCATCTACCAGGGACAAGAGTTGGGGATGCCGAATGTGCCACAAGATTGGCCATTCGAAAACTATCGAGACATTGAAACGCTAAATCATTGGAAGGAGTAAGATCTGCACTCTGGATGCTGAAAAATATTCCGCTGACATGTTGCGGCTAGACTGACATCGGCGCACCCGGAAGACACCAATCTCCACCAGCGGGCTCTGGCGGAGTATCGCCTCAAATCGCGAGACAATTCACGCACCCCAATGCTGTGGGACGACTCTCCTAACGCGGGCTTCTCCACTGCTGAGCCGTGGATCCCCGTGCACGAGGACTACGCAACACTAAATGCCGCCCTGCAAGTCAAGGACCCTGCAAGTGTTTACTCTTACTGGTCGGCGGTCCTCGATGTCCGCAAAAAGTACGCTGACGTACTGGTCTACGGATCGTTCAGGTTGGTTGACGCTGAGAATTCAGATGTCTTTGCTTTTGTTCGTTCTAGTGCGGCCACCCCGCAGCAGGCGCTGATTGTGTTGAACTTTGGTCCACATGCGGTCAGCTGGACTTTGCCAAAAAACGTTCTTTCTGGGGCCGGCCATGTGATTCTGTCCAACTACCATGCACGGATTGGAACCAAGCTGATCGAGTCGGCCTCGTTTTCTCTGGGCGGGTTTGAGGCGTTGATATGCTTGAACTAGCTGAGTCCTTTAGAGTTGAAGTACAGCCGCAGTCTCTCCGAAGAAGGCCCGTTCTTACTCTGTCTTAATCATCACCCCATTATTAAGGGGCTCCACTTTCTCGCCCAGACGCTTTGACCACACGCGGGGGCTCCAGTAGTCTAGATGAGACAGTCAACGATAGTTGCCGAAGTACTAGTAGAGTAGCCCGCCCAGCTCCCCCACATTCCTCTATTCCTAACCATTCTGCTTCCCCTCGGACATGTAAGGAAAACTCCAGTCATCATGGAGAACCCAGAAGCGCCTACACGCACACCTAAAAAGAAGCGATCGACATCGATGGCCTGCGATAACTGCCGCCGACGCAAGATTCGCTGCAATCGTGAGCGACCCTGCGGGAGATGCGTCGATGTCAATCTCGCATGCGCGTACACCAGCATCCCCCGCAGAAAAGGGCCGAAAGGGTCCAGTGCCCACGTCCTGAACTTTCTGCGAGGCCTGGGGACTCCTCCACAGCATCAGAACCTCTTCGCGTCCGCGGTAGCAGCAACAACGACGACGACGACGACGACGACGAATCCAGCAAGCGCGCCGGTTCTGCATTCCAGCAATCTTGAAAACCCCGGATCTTCGTCACCAACCCCTTCCCTAGCTTTCTCTCAGAGCTCGCACTCATCAACAGACCACAGCATCCTGAGTCTGGCGACCTCCGCACGCGGCGATGTAAAACGGCGAATTTCGTCCACTGTCCTCGGAGCCCATGTCGGCCTGTTTCTACAGCATCTCTACCCAATCATGCCAGTGATTGACTCCAAGCTGGCGGCCGATTGTTCGGATCCTGAAGCACTGCATCCACAGCGGTATGCGTATATTGTTGCTTTATCTGCGGCGACTCACCTGCAGCTTAATCTGGACATTGGCGAGTATGAATCAGCCGGGGATAATCTCATCTCGGGCCAGGACCTGATCAACGAGGCCGTGAGGGCAGTATGTGAATACGACGCTCTGGAGCACCCGCACATTGACACCCTTCTTACCATGTTCTTCCTCTTCTGTGCCTACGGAAACTTGAACAAATCTGACTACGCCTGGCATTACTTGAGCCAGACAATTTCGTTCTTGCAGATCCTTAAACTTGACAGGGAAGAAGTATATGTTGGCTTTTGCCCCACTGAGGTTGAGGTTCGCCGGCGGGTCTTCTGGTTAGTCTTTGTCACTGAACGGTGAGTATCTGCGAATCCACTTGTCTGCAGAAATACTTCCAGGCTAACTTGATAGTAGAGCATATGCTCTCCAGACAGGCAGGCCTGTGATTCTTCGCCCTACTATCCGTAGACCCTCTGTCCTCAACTCGGAAGTCCCTGCCCTACTATATGGCTTCGTGAGCCTCATCGCTGTCTTTGAACAAATGGTGCCCGAATTTTACAACTGGAACATCAACATCGCCTGCGACTCGCAAGAATGCTCGACCATCAACTCGATGTACAAGTCCCTTTCCAACCCTCCTGCTCTTCTCGACGAGGTATCAGAGACCCACCAGGTAGACATCATCATCAGCCAGCAGTGGCTCCGAGTCTCTCTCTGGAACTACCTGGCCAAGAGATATCCCTTCCACCCGCGAGACCCAACCACCACCAAACCACTCGTACCTGTCCAAATCCCGTGGATAGCGGGAAGAATAGCACTGGCGTGCCTCTCCTCCGCCTCCTTGCCCTCTGTTGACGCTCACGGTATTGGCATGGTACGTGTATAGATTGCATCGAACTATCCTGAGTCCTGAAGATATATTTCTAACCCTTCTTGAAGGAACAAAAGCTATACGACATCGGTGAGAGCATAACCCAGCTCGTACCCCACCTCTCTAAAGCTTCCCCATCGACTGCAAACTCCACGATTCCCTCCTCAGCAGATATCAGGGACCTGCTGAAGAGCATTCTCAATGTTCTCTCGCGAACCCGCGGCTGTCAATCGTACCTGTTTTCTACGCTGTTGAAGAAGTCTCAGGATCTGCTGCAGGCCAGCCATATCCCGGCGCCACTTCCCACATCCACCGAACAGTTCGATAATATTGAATGCTCTCGTTCTGATGTGGCGGCGGAGGAGCAGCAGCAGCAGCAACAACATACCGATGCGGAGGCTCCTGAATGGGCATACCTTCCAGAGGCTGAATTGATCTGACCATTATGGTTACGGTGATACGATGTATGTGGTTTCAATCCTGTGTGGATTCTGATTCGGAATACCATCAGACCACATCTCTGTATTTTTTCTATGTGTGCGTGTCTGTGTACAACAGACTTTAATAACCCGGCTATTTTCGTTGGAACTAGCTATATTTCTGAACGTCTCAAATAAAATGTGACATATATCTAACATCACGAGATTTGACGACTTGACGACCCATAAGCTCCGGACAAAATTGCGCACTTGTGCGGTCTAATAGGAAAAAAGGGACCCTTGGGAGGTTCCATAATGTGAAGCTTGCGTACAATTGTGATATTCGTCGAAACCCTTTGCTACCGGAGTGTCGTTTAGCGAAGGGCATCGTCATCAACATACCTGGGCCAACGCCCCCGACGACTATATCCCACTTCAGAAAACCCAATTCCGGCCCTTTTTTGATAGAAAATAATGCAGTGATACCGGTCGAGTGATGACGACGGTGCTTCAGATGTTCCTGGCTTCGCCCTGGCTGCATTTCAATAATGTGGAGTCGTCTAGATACGATACCCCAGGTTGATGGACCAACTGGCACTGTGCGATCTAATGCGGGGACTCCGGCTCCACTTTTGGTTAAAATGAGGATCAGCTCATTTTCATTTCCGACCAATTCTACCCTACAACCGTGGAGAAGGCTGCCGCCGTAATAAAGCTGCCCACGGGTCCTTCATGCCGCTACGAAGCCTATTACTGCAGGTTAATGAAAGCCGCGGAGTCAGAACATGTCGATCGCGGCTATCATGCTCGGGCACGGCACCGGGCATCCTGTAGACAGTTGGTTGTAGTGAGAAGTCTTTGGAGCTTGACACGGAATGGCAAAGAACCATTTCAAAGGTGGTGGTTGGCACTTGCTTGTTCTCTTGTAGTTCGTCAAGCTCTTTTTCAATCGTTACACTGGTACATACTTTGCTCTCACTGTCCTGTCGCAATGAGGTCATTCTTTTCCACCGGGGCCTTCGCCATCAGCCTTGTGCTGCCTCATCAATCGAACCTGACCGCCAGCACCCACTGTGGCACTGACTTGTGTACCTGGTGGCATGACACTGGTGAGGTCAAGACTAATTCTGCCATGGCGCCGGACGCGGTGAGGCAGTCCCGCCAGTACCTCGTGCAGGTTGCGGTTGCAGGCTCTGGTAAATACTTCGACTCCTTCGTATACGAGGCTATCGAAACGGCAATGGCAAGATTATGAAGCTCAGTGGCAACGATGGAAACTTCCCTGATGATGCTGGCATCTCCATCGAACTCGACGAGGGTATCAACATGCCTTGGAGCCGATTTGAGCATAGCCAGGACGTCGACGTGCGAATCCTCCGCCGCGATAGCCAGCCCGTCGATGTAAATGTCACCATTCGTCCGACAGCCCTCACTTTGACACCCAGCACGTCGCAAGCTCTCTGGTTATCCGGGTTTCTGCGAATCAGAACGGCTACCAGTTTTCCGTGGAGTTCGCAGACGACCTCTTCACCTACCAGTCCAGCGGTAATGCTATACAACCGAGAGCTCTAGTGAGATTGTAGGGGTCGAGCCACGCAACGCACTGGTTATCTCGCCAGTGCCTTTCTCCCTGGTGACCTGGTCCCGGCCCTCGGCGGCCCCGACACCGAAGTCATGACTCCCGGTGCCTTTTCGTTGGCCGACATCGGCGGTGCCCCTATTGTCTATTTCCCTCCCGGCGTCTACTGGATCGACTCGGAACCCTTGGGCCTTCCACGTATCAGATTGGATCCCTCAATCTACTGGGTGCATCTGGCTCCTGGTGCCTTTGTCAAGGGTGCTGTTGAGTACACCACAGCAAACAAGGACTTCTACGCCACAGGGCACGATGCCCTTTCTGGTGAAATCTACGTCTATCAAGCGAATGCGGACAAACGGTATGCTGCAGAGAAGAGGGATCTCACCAGTGTGCGCATGTGGTGGCACCGCAGGGTCCAGGGAAGCCAGGTCTGGCACAGCGCCGGTCCAACCATCAGCTCGCCTCCGTTCAGCACGATGAACCTGAAGGACGGCAGCACCGGCCGCGATGACATCTCCATGGAAGTCTTCGACTACAAGCAAGTCGGCGCTTTTTCATGCAAGCAGGCGGACTGCAGATGTACAAGGACGCCAAAGTGCGTGGTGTTTTCTACCACTGCAATGACGACGGGATCAAGACATACCATTCAGGTGTAACAGCTACAGACCTTGTCATCTGGAAGGTCTTCAATGACCCCATTATCCATATGGGATGGCAATCGCGTGATGTGCACAGCATAGCGATCGACACGTTGCGCATCATCCACACGCGCTACCGCAAGAGCGAAACCTACGTTCCCTGCGCCATCATCGGCGCCTCGCCCATCTACAACGGAGAGCCCGCCCTCGACCCGTCCATGGCAATCAGCATGAGCATCTCCAATGTCGTTTGCGAAGACCCATGCCGTGGATTATTCCGGTTGACCCTGCTGGAGAATTACGCCGACTTCAAGGTCACGGGCGTGCGGTACTTGGACGGACTCATTGGCGGTAGTGCCCCGATCGGGGACTCGATCATCGCCACGGCGGATGATACGACCTACTCTGGCTCCGAAGATCTTATCATGGGTCTGCAGATTGAGGACTGGACTGTAGGAGAGGAGAAAGTCACTATGGACAATCCGAAAGATCTGGGACGCTGGAATATCAATGCTGCGTTTGACGGTCAGTGGTCGATTGTTTAGTCCGGCATGTTGTACCAAGCAGTGTGCTAGCCCGTGGGCCAGCTCATTTTTCTGGTTGGGTATCAATTGCACGACAATCCCTATGCCTTACTGGGCACTCTTTCCCTGTTACGAATTATTGAGCGGCCGTACTCTCCACGGTGCATCTCCGCAATCTCCGTATACTGTTTCCTGCTGCGTGCTATCTACACTTGTATCCAACACCAAAAACTCCGTACGAAATACCATCCAGGAGTATAGGAGTCAATAGTAGCGTCCTGCATCGCCGTTGCTGCTTCGTAGTGCAAATAACCTCACTACCCGGAAACGGAAATCTTTTGGGAGCTGAATTTTTTCTGCTCCCAGACCGTTTCCAGCGCAGGATTGAATTGTTGCCTAATGCTAATTCTCAACCAAGCCAGGACTCAATGCATAACTTGTTAACTCGGAACGCTCTTGGAAAGGGTCGTGGATGCCCGCTCTAGTTGTTTATTTCGACTGACCGGAAAGTCTGCCGTAAATATGGCCATCTTAAAGTACTGCGTAAGCACAACGGGTCAGAGAGGGCATCTGTATTTTTCTGCCATGCGAACGTCGCTGATCGGAGGCCAGGTCGGGCGTTGCATTCATCTGAAAGGCCCAACTTGAGTGCAGGTCTGTCGGCTAATAGAATTGCCGGCTCTGATTACTTACTGGCTAAATAATCTAAACTCAACGCCCAACTGTACTTCTCTTTGGATGACAGGGATAGGGACCTATAATGAGCCGGCATAAACCCCCGAGGGTTCCAGTGTCTCCGCAGGTGCATGCATGGCACGGAAGAGGATATCTTATTGTAGTCACCGCCTGTAGCACAATAAGAGTAATGAAGGGTCAAACAACCTACGCCCTCGCGCTACATATAAGGGTATCTCATGTGATGCCGTTACTGGTTTTAGGGAATTATCTACTAGGGCTTGTTTATACGAGGGGTTTAAGTTTCGTAAATCCGGCAGATGGCCTGATCAGTCCTTGCGAAAGTAGCTGTTTCATAACAGAATGGAGTGCCAGAAATTTCTGAAAGTGAGTTACCACCCCGGAAAATCTTGCAGGAATTGCAGAATATGGAGAAACGAACCCCGCGGGCGCGGGCTTACTTCGGCATGCAGCGGAAGGGATGGCGTCCGGGAGTAGGTGTGGGTGAGAGGGGTGGGCCCACGAATGCGAGGCTGGGTTGAACAATGCATACACTACCCCAGTTTCAGATATCAGGAGGGTAGCAAGGCCATCGGTATTCTAGGGCTTGGTCAGGGCCTATGAGAATTTTGGATGACCAAGGGTACTTGGGTGGAGGTAATGGTATGTACATGGGTTGAAATGAAGTCAAGGCTCGGACCTACTTCGCGGATGATGAAGCATCTCTAATTTCCTGTTGCGCCGTTCATGCGGTGCACTTTCATTGTTTCCGTCTTGGGTTTGTCAGGGACATCCGCTTTCACTCACCTGCCAGGAAGTCACAAAGGCAATGTTCGGTGGATCATCCCTATATAAAGCCAACAGTCTTCTATGCATTCCATATCCTCGCAAGACACAGATACCTCTGTTCCATCATCTCGACACAGCAATTATGTATGTTAACATGAAGCTCAGCAGTCTCCTCACCACGGCCGTGCTCTTTTCCCAATCCGCCGTGGCTCACTACAAGTTTCCCTCTTTGATTGTCAATGGCACACCTACCCCGGAGTTCAAATACGTGCGCTTCAACACTAACAACATCAATCCGTTGTTGGACCTTAACTCCATTGATCTGCGATGCAACGAGGGTGGTCTTGCGTCTGGTCCGCAAACCGAGACGGCTGTCGTTCAAGCAGGATCCACGGTACCCCATATACAACACACATCTTAACAGTGTTTGCTAATTTCTGCCACAGGTCGGCTTCACTCTAAGCAATGCCATCGGCCACATAGGCCCCATGCTGGTCTATATGGCCAAAGCACCCGGGGACCCCTCGAACTTCGATGGCGCCGGAGAGGTTTGGTTCAAGATCCATGAATGGGGCGCAGATTTCTCCACTGGCTCGATCAATTGGCCCCAACTTGGTGAGCTATGAATGTGCCTTTTTATTCATTCAACCGGCTACTGCTCCGACTAGGCAACACTACGAATACTAACTAACACCCATCATCTTCAATCACAGGCCTCATGAGCTACTCCTTCCAGCTTCCCCCCTCTCTGCCTAATGGCTCGTATCTGCTCCGAATTGAGCATATCGGTGTCCACAATGCAGCGAACCCCAACAGCGCGCAATTCTTCGTCAATTGTGCCCAGATCCAGGTGACAGGTGGTGGCAACGGCAATCCAGGGCCCTTGGTTACGATTCCTGGTCTCTATAGCAACGAGGACCCTGGGATTCATTTTAACAACTATTATCCTCCTGTATGTTGCTTGGATCTTTCAAATGTGTACCGAACTGGCAGACTAACTGAGTCCTTTACAGCCCAAGTCTTATATTATCCCGGGTCCTCCGGTGTGGTTTGAGTAGATATATCGGCGATGTGAGGCCTCCGAGCTGACGCACGCAAAACGGGAAATGGGGAATTAATGTTGTGTTTCACACTTTCGACTGTGATTCGAACATTGTGAGATCTTTGCCCTACGCATACACACTTATTGATTTATTAGCTTGGATAAGTTGAAACTGCATGGGAAATCTGTATATTCTTTGATACACAATTCGATAAAAAATGATTCCATAACTCCAGCACCGCTCGATTTTCATGAGCAGAATTTCATATCAAATCTAGGTACAACAACCACAAGATCAGGGGTACTTTACGGCCTCGAGCGGCGCAGGCTCTCTGTCAGCTCCTCTGCAAGTTTAACGAGCGCCGTCATCGATCGTGACAGGACCATTGAAAACAAGTACCCATAACCCTGCTGCCCATGCTACCTTTAGCTAGCTTCCTGTCCATGCTCTTGCGGAGAACACGACGATGTGCAGCTGCAAAAGACGACAACAAGACAGACTAGTGGGATAATGTTCATCGCAATGGGAGTAGAGCATTTGAAGCATGCGAGGGTAGGGGGTAGGCCGGGGGGTTCTAGTCCCCCTTTTATAATTCTATCTAAGCTATGAAGGAGTGTGATAAGCTAGATGGTTATGTATACAATAAATATAATCACTAGATATTACTAATTTACTATATGCTTATAGACTATACTAAACCTCTGGCAGAATACTTAATATTAGAGTTGCATTTGGTGCGAGTTTGGGCGAGTCCAACCTTAGTTGGAACCGAACCGCTGCGGTTTCGAGTTGAAATTTTAGAAATCGAACCCAAATCGAATCCGATGCGATTCGGTTGCGGTTTCACTGCAAAAACCCGCTACTAGGCCTAGCTAGGTATAGCTAGGCCCCTACTAACCTATCTAGGCCAGTGGTATGCCTAGGCAATAACAAAAATTTCAAGGGTTTTTAGATTTCAATTTCTTATACCTTAGGCACCTTTACTATATATATTAAATATGCTTATATAAAATTATAATTTTTCTATGAAATATATAGTAATTATGACTATTCTAATCTATATTAGAAATATTAATTTAATATCTATAGTTTTGAATGGGTGGTGGTTAAAAATATATTCTAACTATAGTGAGTATTAGACCTTGGTGCCCTTATATATATATATCCACACCACTTTCATACCAACCCATAATAAAAATGATTATTCCCCTATATCTCACCAACCACTAGATCTTTTGAATTAATATTTTATATTTAGATAGACTAGATACTAGGCTATCTAGTGATATCAATATTTCTATGGAAATCCTAGAAATTAGTGATTACTAAGCAAAACGGTTTTTTGCAGTTTACCCAAAGACCCCCTGGATCCAACCCAGAACCACCCCTAACCCAGTGCGGGTTTGCAATCTAGGAACCGAATCGAACCGCTGCGAGTTCAGTGAGGGTTGGGTTCGATTTTTGCGGGTCGGTTATGCCACTCTATACAGCGACATATTCCAGTTATAGTAGCTTGTCCAGATGTCTGGGAGTGGGTAAATTTGTACCTTGCTAACTGACGCAAAGTGTATAGACGATTCAAGAAGTGGGAAGAGGCTATAAAGCGAACAAGTTGAGGAAAATTAAAATACATGGATTAGATCAAGCCGCTGCGATACAAACCACGCTTTCTGCAATGGGAAACAAAGCTCGAACACCGTTCAGGACAACCCACCTATCTTTACGTGGACGTTAGATCAACTCGCAGAGTGCGTCAAGGCTAATCAAGTTCTGGAAACAGCTAGCAAAGACGGCAAAAGGCGATGTCCCACACTTGATTGTATGCTATGAGCGCGATATTTAGCCCTCTGACCTTGGCAAGCTCCATTCCGGCTCTAGAAACCTGGATCCACTGTGCCTAAGTTCATTCCACCTAGGGGGTTGATTCTTCATCATGCGGTTCAACCATAGATTCCAACCGCAACAAAAAAGAAAGAAGAAATGGTGTGCTGATGACTGATGTGCGCTCGGGAAGGCTTGAAAGAATAGCAGTCTTTGCCGCTCCTCGGGTGACTGGGATTTCTCGGTGTTATAGAACGCGTAACTGTTAACGGGTATATAACTACAAGTCGCAAACCGGAGGTGGCTTGGAGCAGATTTTGACGGGCGACTGCGACGGTGTCAGGCTGAGAGAGATCAGAAACACACCAAGTACCAGCTGAAGATAATGAAGACTTTTCGGGTCCTGACGGGTATTATTGCTTCACTTCGGTGGTACTCGGGTTTCTCGCTTCTCATTGCTATCATCCGTCGTGCTCTTGCCCAGGTGCTCGTAGAGACATCAATGTGGCTGATGGCATGCTCTTAGCTCAATCTATCCCTTGGGTAGATGAGGCCACAGACTTTCAAGTTGTCCTGCGTCTCACGATAATGAAGTTTTGATGTAAGTTGAGAATGCCTGTCTTCGCTGTTTTCTAGCTCTAGTAGGTAGGTTTGAAAGCAGCTACGATTCTTATGGCTTATGACCCTATTGTAATGAAGGAATGAAAAAGCATGCAACAAAGAAGATCTTAAGTAGCCAGTAATAATGGGAAATAGCACTATCATATACCTACGAAATTTGAAGGAGAGAAATACATAATGTGACCCCTCGACACCTGATCAAATCTACCAGCAAGAAACATTAAGCTCTATGAGCTAGGGATGAGTGTTCCAAATTCAACCATATCCTTTCTGATAGCTATAAAGACCTAGAATAAACTATAGGAACACAATACCTAGCTACTGCCTTAAGCTGACAGTGGTGCAGGTGCATCTAGGCCTCGGCAGACCCTGAGAGTGACCCTCAACGGGTGACACTCCACCTTCAACTTTGCGGGTGGAGGGTCCGGCCCTCTGTTGAGCATCATGGTGCCTGAATCTTGCGGCAGAGATTGGAAAAGGATATATATATGATACACCCATCTTGTCACATAAATTTACCAGACATTAGCCCAAAGATGGTCATTGTTTCTTGATTTGAGACTTCGGGAGACATCAAGAAAGTATGAGGTGATGACACTATCTTTAGAGGTGGTGGCTACCTACATTTATTTCCGCTTTGAAAAGGGTAGCGGACTTTGCCCCCTTCTCCTGATTTCAGCCGCCGTCTGACCCAAGTGCACTTGTCTAAGGTGTAGAGCGATACGCGGGAAAGGAGATGCTGGGCCAAGATTGGCCAATCATTTATGGAGGTACAGATCTAAATCTGCCATGGGCTTGCGATGAATTATCAGAATAGTACCAACTTGATCTTCCCGCATACGTGCTGTCTTTGCCATGTCTTTATTATAAAATAACTTTCGCTGGCTCTATCGCGTTCTTGAATGCTGGTCATCTAAGGGAGTGGAAACTTGCATTGCTTCGAGAAATGCCTACGGCTAACGAGCCCCTTGTTGCTTTGCAATGCACCAGTAAACCACAAAACAGAATGCGCAGTCCATCGCAACATTCAGTCATTGGAGAGGTTATCAAGCCACAATTTGCATATATTTGGAATGATAGATTATCCGAAAATGTGACTTGGAAGTGCTCGGGAACCGTAGTTACTAAGGAAATGTCAAATGCTTGTGCCTCAAGAAGAGAAAAGGACAACAGTGAAGCATGGATTCCAGGAATATGCCGAACATCCCATGCTTTAATTGCGCCTCCTGGTATGTTAAGCTTTACTATTCCAATGCCGACAACATGATGGGAATGATTGCCTGTATCATGAACCGGTTTTTCCTTGGCGACTTCCTGGTATGTGAGAAAATCATGTCATATTTTGCGTCATGTTCCAGGTTGCGGCTGTATCAAGGAGCCATGTGTTGGGAGATGGATTAGATCGCACGGAGTTGGCTTGGGCAGGCTTGTCTAACAGAACTAGTTCCTTCCCTTTTTGCTTTCCTCTGTGTTCGCTGATTTGGAGGTATTGTATCTCTCGGGTTCTCGTCGACGACACGGTGGTACCTTCTCAGGGTGTTTTGTGGCCAGAGGTCGTTCCTATCTGTAATTGTCCGCCAATAGAAATCGGAATACACTACCGCAACTGATACCTACGCCTGAGAGTTATCCATTGCAGTTGAGATTCCTTGGTCAAAATCACCCAAGCCGCTGGCTGTTTCGTCAGCTGGATCGCGCCAGCCCTCCCTTTCATCCTTGACCACCCTGACAAAGAGCACATCTAGTATCACCGCCGCTAACGCAATTCCGGCTCCAAAGAACAGTGCAGCTCTGAAACCAAGTACTTGGTCGGTACGATGTTTGCTCACCTGCGTCTCTATGGTCCCAGCGAACCCGAGACCCAGACTATTTCCGTATAGATTGAGCGTACCGATTAGGGAGGCGGCAACGCCTTGTTGGCTGCGCCTGACGCTGTTGCTAGCCACTATTTGGGCCGCGACATAGACGAAGTCTGGGCAGAAAGCCATGAATATAGTAGCAGGAAAGACTTGCGCCCAGTAGATCTGTTGTTCTGGCATCGTAGCCAAGAGTACGTTCGCAAGCATAATCGCCGCAGAGCCGATGGCCAAAATCCATTGTGCGGCGAGACGAGGAATTAGCCACGCCGCAATAAACGTACCGATGGTTGCGACGACGCCGAATGGAGTCCATTCAATTCCAAATTGCAGTATACTCTCGTCGCGCAGAAGCTGTAACCACGCTACCAGGTACCAAAGAAAGATACCGTTGGACATGAAGCTTAGAAGTACGACTAAAATAACAGCTGCAAAGGAAGGAGCCGTCCAAATGCCCAGTGGCATGATCGGGGTTTTGGTGATCCTGTACTCCCAAATACCGAATATGGCAAGCAGCAAAACTGATGTAGCGAGCAAAATAATCTCGAAGGGAGTGCTCCATCCACTTGCAGGAGCCTGGCTGGGACTCTTTAGATCATTTCTCAATTGCACGGAATTTCCACTTACTTCCACGCGACATTGAAAACAATCAGACCGCTTGTGCCCAGCAACGCACCGATCCAGTCAATCTTACCATTTCTATCCACTGGAAGATCGGCTGGTAGCAGTAGAGCGAGGAGCCCGAAAACGAAAGTGCCCAAGATTGCCCTAGAAATACTTAGGTCCCGAGACTCCTTATTGAGCCTGAATGGACTTACAAGCCAAAGAAAATCCATCTCCAGCTCGAATACTGAACAAAGACACCAGCCCAGATAGAACCGAGGTAACTCCCAATAGGTGCTGATGCTCCAAAAAAGCCGAGCGTCACGTTACGCGCTCTACCTGGTGGTATAGTCGTGCTTATTAGAGCCACGGCGTTGGGCATAATCAAGGCGCCTCCAATACCGGACAGAGCGCGAACAACGTTGAAGGATAAAAAGGTTGTGCAAAAACCGTTTGCAAGAGAGCAGACAACCAACCAGGCTGCTCCAGCGATAAGGATGTGTCGGTGACCATATACGGCCCCCAGTCGCCCACTAATCAGGACGAAGGTCCCTTGCGTCAACCTAGGAAACATATTGTTATTATGAGCGCTACATGGTTTGTTCATGGTAAAAGGAACGAACGGATAGGACGCTGCAGCCCAATTGGCTTTGCCGGGACCAACTGCAGCACCTAATATCTTGCTAATCTCTAGGCCAGCAGCAAGACCAACCATGTTGGATATCATCTGGCCGTTATAAGAATGCAGAATTGAGGAGAGTAGCCTGGTAGTCCGCTCACCTGAACCATATTGCTCAAAACTATGAATACAATGATTGTCATCCTGCGTCTTTTTGTTGGGACGTCAGTAGGCACAGCCTCGAAAGTCCGGGGGTGCCAGTCATGCGATGGTTGTGTCATGTCGGCCAGGTTGATTGAGACACCCCGTTCAGAGAGTTGCTCCATCTGTGGTGCTTGAGGGAAAGGGAAATCACAGAGCTTGTTTTTGATCGGTTGTAAAAGGGACTGTACTGTGAACTACCTGACAATGACTGACTGGCACCAGCTGTTTTATATGCCGTATAAATCAATGGCCACAAGTTTTCTAAAGGGAGCTGGTTAATCTTTCCAGTCAGTTATGGCGCTTACCAACAAGAGCTGATGTCAAATAAACGGCCCGAGACTCCGAAAATTGCCAAGCGAGTCGATGTATATTTTTGTCCAGTCTCAAGGCGTGGATGAACCAGAGAACAGCCGAAATTCCACCGGCGACCTATCTGGTCACTCCGCTCAGTACGTTGTGGCACTCACGCGCAATCCTCGGAGGGTTTAGTTAACATTACTTCGTATTTGCTTGGTAATCAAACTGAGCCGCATTAAGGTCGGCGGACACCGGTGCACGTCCACGCGCCAGCTCCTCAAATCCAAACGTAAAATGTAGCAGCTCCATAATGCTGTGGATGCGCTCTTCAGATTGAGTAAAGCAGGCCAATGCAACTGTTAAACATTAGAGGGCTGCTGCACATAAGGATACCCAGCCTGATTTTAGAGCTAATCAGTAGAGGCGAGCATGTCTCAGGAGTACTTCGTTGCAAACTTCATCCAGGTGCACACTGGGTAAAGTATCAATGCAGGAAATGCCTGTCTTGAAATAAGAAGGGCAGAAATTGTTGTACCAAACTAGGGGGGGAATTCTGTGCCATAAAAATGACTGAATATGGCTACATAGCTGTTCCTGATGTTGACGTCTTCGCATAGCCTGTGACCGTTACCAGGAATAGTTCAGGCACAAAAAAATCACCCGTGTATACAAACTCACAGCACAGCTCTAAGGTGAGCTCGTCCATCCAACTGAGAAGCACAAGGGTATTCTTCTCATTACTTTTAGCCACCTTGATAGACTGCTAATAGCCATTGGAAAAGCCTGAAGCGCTCCTGAATGAACAAAAAAAATAGTAAATCACTGTCATTTATATAAATGGTCACCACGTGCCGTATGTACAATGCTGGAAATGGGTCCCTTAACATCTGTTAGATCGAAGAAGACGCGTAAGACCTACCTTTCCTAGGTTCCCCCCATCCCGCAGCGCGAAGAAAGAATTATCTTTATGGTCTGGGTCTACGATCTAGGGAGACTGAATCATTTTTTAAAGGTTCAACACTATACTCTTTGCCAGGAGGTCGTGTCCTAATGCTGAGTGGCCCGCGCAAGTTCCGGCGTGGGTCAGGATCTGAGCACTATTATACCAAAACTTGGAATGACTGCTTGTCTCCGGAGTATCTCTTCGAAAGGACCTCTGATCCCAAATCCACCCAGGTAGTCTAGAAATATAATGCCGTTTGAGTGTCCATATTGCTTCGATGTGATTACCATCAAACATAAGGACTGGGCTCGCCATGTTTTCCGCGATTTGATGCCGTATGCTTGTCTATCAAGGAACTGTTCAACTCCATCCAAGCTCTACGAGAGTCGGCACCAGTGGTTTCATCACATGCGTGGGGTACATCAGGGGATGGCCGCAGCTCAGAATGGCTTCACCTGCCCATTATGTCAGATCAGTGTTCAACCACCGGCTTCTTTTGAGAAACATGTTGGTCGACACCTGGAGGAACTGGCACTATTTGTCTTGCCTCTGACGGAGCCTAGTGAGGAGGCCAACTCGGAAGCGTCATCACGGGCCGCATCTGCCATTGCAGCAGGGGATGATAGTAATCAGAGTATCAGGTCGGGCGGGATTGAATCCGATATTGGGCCCGTAGCAGCCCTAGGGTTGCTAGCGGGGTCGCCCCGCAAGACACACAGAGTCTGGTGAGTGAACATTTTGGTCGTGAACTCGACGAGCTCATTTTCGCGGGCGAGGGAGAGGAGCAGTATTCGGAGCGTTTTCGGGGCGTAGATGTCGCCACTGCATATAGCTATACAAATCCTCGGGAGCGTTTCGAACAGTCCTCAGTCGCCCGGCTAAGCTATGATAACAGAGTTTCTGGGGAAGGTCCAGCAGAAGGTCAACCTAGGCTTTCGCGTCGACTGGGCGGGTCTGACATCTCTTCCACGAATCAAGCCATATCATTTTAAGAACTGATACCTGAGAACCACGCATGGGCGGCACAATCCAAAAGACGACCAGGCCCTCTCCTGTATATGATTCCTACGTTTCAAATCAACACCAATCAGCCGACTATAGCTCTGATTTATCGCTGGAGGACAACAGTGGCCGTCCTTGTAAACCTACCTACCCTTCACGTAATCGCGTCGCCTCCCCACCAAAAGACACTAGAGTTTCAGAAGAAAGGCAGGGAATCGAAGCCAAACCTCCAACCGATGCTGATACCCCGCCTGAAGAAATTTTAAAGCCTGCCCGGGATAAATTTCCTGAAGTACATAATCTTAGAGATGTGCTCAAGAAGGGAATTCCTCCCGGAGCACGATGGACCAAGATTAATCGCCGATTTGTCAACCCTGCTGCATTGGAGGCTGGCCACGAGTAGTTCGAGGAACGTCCTGATTACGTCATCGTTCTGCGAGTCTTATCCAAGGAAGAGATTCAATCGTATGCGTTGAAAACGCAGGACATCAGACGTCGTATGTGTGCTATTTATAAAAGGATCAAGTGAACAAGAGCTCACCTAGACATAGATGCTCGGTATCAGGAATATCTCGAAGAACGACGCAGGCACGGTGACCAATGCGAGCTGTTGCCATGACGTAGTCTGCTCCCCTTCTGGCTAGAAATGGGTCAGCAGTCTATTCAGATATTACTATCTCCATAACAGTAATCTCAATCAGAGCTATTCGACATTTCCATTAAAGCCGTTATCGTAAAAGAAAAGGATGTTGGGCCGGTGGGGGAGATGGGCACGTCCTTGATAGCATTGGCCATTTGCCAGCTGCCTTTTGGGAGTGTTTGGAAGGATTCATGAGTTTTTGGCTTTGGCAGCCACCCTGACCCCGGGTGGCCAGAAAAAAGATACCAAGCCAAACCGATGGGACGCTGTAAACGAGATATGACTGTAGGTAATTTAGCAGGTAATCATATCATCACGTCAGATACTTTGTTACAAAGGGCCAATGAAGTGTAAAAAGAAGTGGGCTGTAGGTAGGTAAGTAATCTGTACTGTATCTTCTCAATCTGCTCCTGGTCGTTACGATAATCCCCAGGTTCTCAATCTGGTTGGCTGCTAGAGATGCGTCCAAGGGCGAATAATGCGGCTACTAAATCCTGTGATTCCTGTCGACCCTTAGGTTGATAAGGAACTTAGTGTTCGTGGATTGAGGCTTGATAAAGTAAGCGGTTCGGCGACTTCGCACATAATCCGATTGCATACTTTCAAAACCGCATTGGTTCGATAATCTAGATGAAATATATACTATCGGCTGTAATGAACATGAAGCCACATGGGTCATACGATGTCGTGTGAGGGAGAGAATCCAAATATATGGAAACATGCAGAAATCAATTCAATTGGACAGGCGGTATAATTTATCAATAAATATGATATTTCTCATGTAAGTATAGGAAATCCCAAGTTTCACAGAGGAGGATAGTGTCGCTTTCCCCAGTAGTTTGTATGTAGTGGTGATTTCCAAGCTAGGTCGCGCGCCACGGCGTCCGATCGGCCCGGTCGGGACATACTCTCCGTCCACTTGAATCCCTCCAGACCAGTATATGCCTGCTCATGAGAGGTTTCATTAGTAATGGACAATAACTAGGGGGTTAATCAGATCCTCGAAACAATGTTGCATAAGCTTCAGCCCATGGGCTTCGGACGACCGATGCCGCCGTTATTGGAAATCCCCTTCCGGAGACTCTCTGCCTGACTGGTAAGAAGATGAACGGATTTGATAAGGGACACGCTTAGAAAAATATATAGCTTGATTGAAGCCCAGTGCTACGTAGGAAGAAAGTAAAAAAGGAACACAAAGCTACTGCACCATTTTATCATATTTAAGTTTCCCCTACCATCAGTTGCAGTTGTTGTACAAGAAGATTCTTGCACTTACGCACCATGCCTAGCAAGCTCCGTGACAATGTGTCTCGCGTGAAAAAGTTCAATCCATTGGGCATATTGACATTTATTGGGCTACGTGCGGCCGATTCTCTTTTCCAGTACGCTCTGCTTCAGCGAGGCTGGGCATCCAGCTTGATCGAGCTCGTCGGTGCTACAGCCGTGAATCGCAACCTCATTGTTCATGACTCGACGGGTCAACTGCACCCTTATTATGCTATTATTTCATACATGGCTTTCGGTAGCAGTGTGAAGCAGATTTTGAACGCCCTGCTCGTCTTGGAACAAGAAATGTCACCATCATCAGCAATTGCCATTGCGTTCTTCAACACTGTATGCAACTCGCTGAATACTATCCTATCGGTCTGGGTGGTTACGGCACAGGCGCCGGGCCGGCTAAGCTTCTCTGGCATTCTTCAGTATCGACTTTTGCTTGCTGGTGTCGGGTTATACATGGGCGGTATTCTTGTAGAGGCCGCCTCGGAACTACAAAGACGATCCTTTAAGAAAGATCCCACCAACAAAGGAAAGCCGTATGCTGGCGGATTATTCTCTGCAGCAAGACATATCAACTACGGCGCTTACACGATTTGGCGAGCCGCGTATGCATTCACCTCGGGTGGCTGGGCATGGGGGATTGCCGTCTTCTCGTTCATCTTCTACGACTTCGCGACTCGGGGTGTTCCAGTTCTTGACAAATATCTTCTGGATAGGGTGAGTCGCTATGTCTATGGCTGGTTATGAGAGACAAACTAATTCGAATCAAAGTATGGTGAACAGTGGCAGGCAATCAAGGACCGCGTTCCGTATCGTCTGATTCCTGGCATTTACTGAGATGAAAAGTCTGTCCTTTACTTTCGATGGTGCCCGGACCGGTTGATTACTATAAGCTCCCCCGGATTCCCCTCAATTCAATCCGATGAGGGCTATTCTATCACTTCTATCACCAGAAAAGGAGGTGGGGTTTTGACGGTGAACCAGGATAATGTACTCAGAAGAGTCATGCTGTGTTAATAGGAGTATATACAGAAGCATATTTTAATTAAAGCTTCCTTCTTAACAACTAAACTAGTTGTAAAGATGGGTGGCGTACACTATGGATTTTACTGTCAAGTGGATGGCTATGCCTTCTAAGGTGTGGGCGGCTGCTATCTGGAGATAGCACACTGAAGGATCCACTGCGATCGATACAATGCCTTTTCATTCCGAGGTTCTGTCTTCATAGACTCACAACTATCTTCTGCCTGTGGCTGTCTCTGTAGCCATCCTATACCGCGAAAATCCTGTTGGGATCAGCCCCCTCAATGAATTTGCACCTACAAGCAAGCTCCGTCCGGCCCCGTCAGCTGCTTGGCTATCAGTGCCACTGCATTACCCCTCCCTGTCCACCCCTGCTGTCTAGTATAGATAATCTAGGTAGTATTCAACTTGGCTCTACATACTTAATCAGATCATATTAGTTGCAGAGTCCTGATCTGCTAGCATGGCTATGAAATTAGGGAATTTAGGGTATACCTATTAGGGTTAGGCTGAGAGGGATCCTGGCATGGAATTAGATAGTGCTAGGGCCCCTAGAGGGCAGAGGGGGCCTATAGGGTAGTTCAGACTAGGGTTATAGTAGTTAGGATGTAGTGATATATATCTCTACTGTTTAGGTATACCTCTAGTACAGGAGCTACCATACGGCCCATACCTAGTAGAAACTATCTTATAAACCTTAAAGCTAGGGAATTACAGCCCAGTCTAGCGTGCAGCCTAGATCATAGTGTATAGCAGGCATTAATCCCAGGGGCCTGGGGGCTAGTGTAGCAGGCAGGTCACCTAGCTCAACAGCAGCGCAGGCGAAATCCTGACAGGGGCATGCTGATTGTGCTACCATACCAGTGGATTAGGACACAGTGGCAGTGGCAGGGACTATAGGAGGCCAGCAGCTATGATATACTAAATAATATGCAGCTCATCCCCCTGTGATAGCAGGGGCAGGGGTCTGGGGGTGATGTGGCCACGGGGGGAGGGGGCTGTGATTCTGTGAAATGCCCGCCAAAAGCAGCTAATGGGGGCGGTGGATCCCTGTACATAGGAAGGGATGAAGAAGGGTGGACGCCCCTCAATTTGGCTATCTTCATAAATCGACACGAATGCCTCAAGATTCTTCTCGGTGCCCAGGCCAACTGCGAACATATCACTAGTGACAGCAGCTCAACACTACATTTTGCGGCAGAGAATGCAGATCTCAAGACAATGCAGTCGTTAGTTCGACATTCCTTGTACCTTCATTTCCGCATTGATAGCGAACGGCAGGAGGATGGCCTTACAGCTTACGAACTTGTGGAGGAGAGGACCGGCAATTGATATCTCTTAAAGTTATTTCAGTGTGCATGATGTGTTCCCGAGCTTGCACTTCGGCGTGTCCCATTATTGGTACTAAATTAGGGCCGTACTGCACCTCAAGTTGCGGGCGTTGTTGAGTTGAATGTGCAAGCAAACCGGAAGTTAGGGTTATACGCGCCCTAAACGATTATATTAAAACCGGTATCTGGTCTTTGATTCTCTTTTACAATTAACTTTTGTGCACTGCAATGGGAGATAGTGGCCTTAGGCGTGAGCTTTGTAGAATATTGTACTTTTAAGTGTATCAAAAAATCTATACAAATCAGGTTCTATGAGATGCAAATTGGAGGGTCCGACCTTTGGAACTTGGGCCGGGCCATTTCGAGTAATCACAACCTTCAATCACAACTACAGCACGTCCACTAAAAGAGCGTTACTGCTTCTCGTGGACCTCCTCGGTTTCCTGGCCACTGTCACTGCTGAGGCCAAGCTCCTTCCTCTCAGGCATGCCATGGTCGTTGGTATCCAAGCCCAGCTCGCGAGACTGTTGGATGATCTGGTCGAAGCTGAGCTTCGGCATGTCGTGGGCGACCCTGAACGGCATCTTCCCTTCGATATGGGCTTTGGCGTAGATGATGTCGACCTCCTCAATCTCACGGCCGGCGGTCTCAACATAGAAGAAGTAGCCGAATATCAAACCGACAAAGTTAAATAGTGCGAAGAAGAGATAAACACCCCATGGGCTCTGGCCAGCGAAAAGCGGTGTGAACATGACCACGGCAAAGTTACAGATCCAGTTGGTACAGGTTGATGCCGCCGCGCCCACGGTGCGGGTACGGAGGGGGTTGATCTCTGGTGGGTAGATCCAGGGTAGTGGCAAGAGAGTGAATGCAAAGAAAGTGATGAAGAGAAAGATGCCAACAGCAGCACCCTTAGAATTCTCCTCGGTTTCCTTGATTAGGCAAGCGAACGTAATAACGAAGCTAAGCCCCTGGCCTAGAAAACCAATTAAGTATAGTTTTCGACGGCCGACTTTTTCAATCATGAAAAAGGACGGGATAGTGGCAAGGGCGTAAACAGTCGCGAATACTCCGCCCATGATTAGCGACAGATATTTTTCCATATGCAGGTTCTCTTGGAAGAGCAATGTCGAGTAGTAGATAGCAGCGTTACAGCCAGTAAACTGCTGGAAGAACTGACCAGAGCACCCGATAAGAAGGCGCTGGAATTCCTGGGTTTTGCCAAATGTGAATACTAACTTCCAGTTTGACTGCACGCTCGTTGAGGCTTCCATGTCCGTTTTCAAGAGGTTGTAGTCGTGAAGTACTTCATCGGAATCAGGGGATGCGCCCTTGAGTTTACCGAGAACTTCACAAGCCTCCTTGTCAAGTCCTCTCATTACAAACCACGATGGGGAATCCGGGAGCATCAAGGCACCGGTGGCCACAACCAGAGCGAAAAGGATCTGGAGCGCCACAGGGAATCGCCACTGGACAGAATCCGCGGCGTGCGAGATGCCGAAGACAACCCAGTAGGCAATAAACGTGCCACCGGCGATCATCGCTCCCTCAAAACAGACTAGGAAGCCACGATTGTGAGCGCCGGAGCATTCCGATTGCCAGACCGGGATCGTGGCCGTGTTCATGCCATTTCCAATGCCCGATACCACACGGCCAATGACGAACTGGCCAACTTCCCAATTACCAGTGAAGCAGACCGTTGTAATCAGGGCGCCAACGATCAGGACACTGGCTCCCATGAAGATCAGACGAGTGCGGCCTAGTCTGTTGCCAAAGAACATGGAGAATAACGCGCCGAAGAAACAGCCAATCTCATAGCAGGATGTGACAGCACCGCGGATGACATCGACGTAGTGTTTCTGCGCCCCAGTCGGATTGTCGGGCATTTTGAGGATTGGAAAGGAGTTAACAAACTCGTCGCCGTTGAGAAGGCCTGCCATCATGCCCTGATTGTAGCCAAAGAGAGAGAACCCCATGACAGCGGCAAAGGTGACGCTCAACCGGAGCGACCGACCACTCAAGCCGCTGGTAGTCGTCCACATGTTGATGGCAGGAACAAAGAGCCGTCAGTTTGTGGGGGTGGAGTTGGGGTAAAAGAAAGCTGGGGAAAAAGTAGTAAGGAAGGAAGGAGTACGTGGAAGCAGAAATATTCGCGGTCTTATAGCAATACTGACTTCTACTGCAACCTTAGTCGGACCCCAAAACAGCAAGTTCAGCGACCCTTCCCGAGGGGAAGACGCACCAAGGATCCCGTTCCCTTGGCACTTGGCGGAACCAATTGGCACTTTGGTACTCTGCAGATCGCCTGGAGCGTGTGTGTGGATGACTAAGTTTGAGGCCGCTAGGGCCTGATTTCCAGTATCCAGTGTAGGTTTAGCATATGGCTAAATTTCTACTTGACATTCTACCGTTATTTCCTCTCCGTAATAATGGATTCACGGGAGCCTGCCCCTCTTTGGACTTAGGCCCCCGGTGGGTTCGCTCTCTGGCGCGCATGCTTGTTGTCCTACGACCTTCATATGCTTACAGATCCATTCAGACCTTTCATCCATCTTTCTTTCTCATTTTCCTTGTTCCCTCCGCTAGCTCCCTGTAGTCATCGCAATCATCGCATACTCTCCTCCCCTTTGCGACATGATGTCATGTTATGCATACTTGCATTCTACGATACAGTTTGCATCTGGAGCTGCCAAGGACTTAGTCGCCCCAGTATGACGTCGCAAACTTTTTGCTTAGTTCCCAAATTCAACGCCGGTTCGAATGCGCCCGGCTACTTACGAACCTTCGGGCCAATGACATGAAAATCCCTTGTGGCGAAACACAAGGGGAAATTTCGCTTAAGTGTCTCTTTGTGTCAAGCCACCCGCCACGCGGTCAGGTCGGTCCGCGCCCCAGGGCTCACAGCGGGACTCCTCATATCCGGGGCTGACCATCTGCACGTGGTATACCGTCGTTTCAGGGGATCACCGGCCCGGGTCATCTCGGCTTACCTTCCAAACTGCCCCCATCGCCTCGAGGGGGTTAGGTGGGGTACTCCGTATGGCCCACATCCTTCCTTAACTATATCTGTCGAGGCGTAATGGTTTCACCTTTTTCAGGTGGGAGAGGCAGAAGTGACGTCACTGCCTTTCCCTGACCTTTTTTGATGTGCACTGGTGTGCTCGCAGGCTCGTGGAACGGTTCATTGGAATGAAAGTCTAGGGGCTTTGACATAATGTCTTTCCGAGTCCAAGAGGTGGCCGTGCTTGGTACTCTGCAATCTTTTAGTTGTTTGCTGTATCAGCTTCTGTTTGCGAAGGCCAAATTCCAAAGGCTACTGGAGAGAATCCTCTGTTTCAACATGAATACCTGGAGCGAAGAGAAAAGGCGCACAAAGCGGTGGATGACCTACTGGTAATTTGACAATGAGATCAGAATTTGAATGTGGGGATGGTGCGGTAGTACCTCAGAAAAGGAAACGGGATACGTAAGTGGCTTCAGATATGTTATGGGTCAGTCCAGGGCAGTTTTGTCGCCTGGTGTTAGAACCATGGCCCGGCGGAGTGAAGATCGGCCAGCAGCCAATCTACTCAGTGCATTCAACAGATTAATGCTTTCACACCGACACTTTCAGGTTGCCAACTGAGAGAAAGCAATCATCACTTATTATTGGGTTGCCAGCACTACCGCCTATTCAATGATCTCTAGCTTACTAAATAATGACTAAGTGAAGTCGAACCTCACCACTGGCTAATGTATCCAGCAATACCGCCATTGGGTCCCCCGCTCCCCCTCCCACCAAAACAATGAGTGTATGCAGCTCTCCGGAACCGCAATCGCTTTCCTGAAGGCAGAGGAACGCCAGGTGTAGGCAGAAGAGAGAGAAAGGCAGGCAGAAGTATGCTAAAGGCAGGAAGCCGAGCTGAGAAGATAGACAGAGGAGACCGAGAGGCAGGAGAGAGAACGCCACCATCCGATGAGTTTCGGAGAGTTCATCTGATTTTGGCATGATCGTCTTTGGCGGCGGCTGAGAGCCGAAGCTCCTTCTCGCTCCTTAATGGTACCTTCTCCCCTCCTACAGGGAAATACAACCCTGTACGACTGCATCCGTTGCTCAGTTATCAGACCCGACCTGTAATTGACGCCATTAAAGATATCCAATCATCATCGCAGAACCGCGTAGCTGAATGACCAAATCACTGCCATGTCTCTTCAGTGGTTAAAGAACAAGTTTCGTCAGTTTAGCGCACGCCTGTGTGGACAAGACTTTGACTTCTCATGTCAAGGTGGGGCTCCAACTTCAAAACATGCCAACGACAAGCCTATATCCGAGCAGCCGACAATATCAACTGCATGAGATTTTCTCCGGTTCCAAGTATGCTACGTGTGCCGAAAGGACTCAGGAATGTTGGCTGTGCGCATGGGCTGGCAGATCAAAGGCCGCCCATCATGGCTCGAGATCAACTCATGTGACCAGGCGGAAGGGTTCGGCGGGCAGATTCTCACCGCCAAAATATTCGCCAATCAGATTACGCCAAAGACCCTCTACCACGAAATCGCGTCCTCCGTTTAGTATGCAGCACAACACGACAACTTGGACTTGGAACACTTCAAGGGAGATTCTCCCCCATCCGGGAAGGGATCTAACATGCTCCACTCACGCATCCGTCCGCTAACCCGCCGCCAACCGGCATCTTCCATCTCCACTGAGTCTGCCCCTCCCCTCGACTTCCACGATGAAGACAACAGCAACGACGACTCCTCCGCTGAAGACATATTCTCTGCCTTCCTCTCCCATCTTTTCCCCGACGACGCGCCCTCCTTCCATGGAGACCCCGGCCAGCGCCTCCTGTACACCTCACCGCGCTACGGCGACCTCGAGATCATGGTGCCCTCCTACCCGGGCCAGAGCGAGCGCCGCTCGACGGAGATCGCCGTCGGCCTGCCGTCAGAAGATGGCAGCGTGAACACAGTCGACGAGGGCCGCAAGCTGTTTGCACATTTCCTCTGGAGCGCTGCGATGGTGGTTGCCGAAGGCGTGGAAAAGGCCGACACCCTCGCCGCGCGCGGCGAGCTCGACGCCGACACGGCCATGTGGACGGTGCGCGGCGAGCGCGTGCTGGAACTCGGCGCTGGCGCTGCGTTGCCTTCTGTTATCTGTGCGCGTGCGCACGCTGCTGCTGTCACCATCACTGATCACCCGTCGTCGCCTGCATTAACCGGCGCTATCGACTTTAACATTCGACGTAATCTGGCGACGACAGAAACTAAAGTCACGAGCCACCCGCATAAATGGGGCACGCTGGAATCGGACCCGTGGGCCGTCGCGCACCGCGGCACCTTCACCCGCATCATCGCGGCTGACTGCTACTGGGTGCGCTCGCAGCATGAGAACCTGGTGCGCACGATGAATTGGTTCCTGGCGCCGGGCGGGATGGTCTGGGTCGTGGCGGGGTTCCACACGGGGCGCGCGATTGTAGCGTGGTTCTTCGAGACGGCCGTGCAGAATGGATTGGAGATCGAGCGCATCCACGAGCGGGATCTTATTGCCACCAGCGAGGATGGGGGCGAGGTGCGGCGTGAGTGGATGCCCGAGCGTGAAGGCGAGGGGCCGGAGAATCGGCGGAGATGGTGTGTGGTTGCTCTTTTACGAAGGAGAGAGTAGCATCAGACTGTACGGAGTACAGTCTTTTGTTTCTTGCATAGATGTGGTTCCCATGACTGATGAATATATGATCTTCCATACCAAATACTTATACTTTATCTAGACACGCTAAAAGCACACCGTATAAACCTCCTGCCCCTCCCCCCCAACCCGAAACCGCGCATACTCAACCGTCCCATACACAACCAATCTATCCTCGTTCTGGGCCTGATCGCCCCGCGTAAACCACGCAACAAGCTCCTACTCAGTCCAAAATGCACCTGTCAATAACAGCAAACCCACCCTTCCAGACGGGCCGCCGCAAAATACCAGGGTACCGCTCGCACACGCGCCTCTCACCCTGGATGACCGTCTCCGAAGCGACACCGCATCAAACGTCCCCTTGTCCAGCGCAACGTCGAACCCCCCCGCCGCAAGCCCGAAGATGAGGTCGTAGAAGGGCGACGGGAAGGGTGGCTATATGACCGATGAGGAAGAGGAGCAGCTGTCCAAGGGCATGGTCCCACTGGCGGATCTGCTCAATGCGAACGCAGACCAAAATAACGTGAGTGCTACTTCCTATTCAAGTTGTAATGATTCCGTACTGATGTCTCTCTCCTAGGCAAGCCACGGTTTTCCGTGGACTGCGACCTGCCTGTGGTATGAGATGCCCTGCAGCAAGCCACGGTATTGCATAAACTAGGCGACTTCATGCCCTATAGAAAGCCATAGATTGACTGCATACCTTTTCCTACAAGGGCACTTTGGCATCCCTTATTTGGAGACTGTGATAGCCCTTACTCGGTAGACAAGTAGCACAAATTTATCAACCCATACCATCTCTTGTGCGTCCTACAAAATTAGGTCATAAGTTTCTAAATGCCTAGCGATCTGGGGCCTGGTTATAATTAAGATCCTAAAAAGACGTGCTAGGATATATATAACTGGGGACTGCTCGGACTCTAACTTCTGAGACGTGCTCAGAGGTATTTATATAACCATGTTGGCTGGGCAACAAACCGATCTTTGCTTGTAGACTTGATCATTAGAAATTACGAAACTTCGCTTCGCTCATATAGCTGGTGCTGGTAGTACAGTGAAGATAATAAAACCTTTCCCTCATCACTAATGCGGTTCCTAATTATGTCATGGGAATCACTATCAGGTCACCATCCTCAGGCTTGCTGCTGTGTCAGCGTGCTGGTAACCTGTACACACACACACACACAATTCATTAACACCCGGCGGCTAAGCTAATAGGGCAGCCATTGCTACTCTACTAATACATGTCCTAATATATGCTGTGTCTCCTTAAAGCACATACATGAATACTCTCAGTATATGTTATCTTAGCTAAAGAAATTTATCTTTTACATGTTCAACGATCTTTAGGTCGAACCCTGATGTCATGAAAGCAACACTGGAGACTCTCGCTACCCCCTCCCGCTTAAGATCCGAGAACATAGCAGTGTTTCACCCACACTCCATAACCAGTTGTTAAGAAGCCTAGGTAACAGGCTAGTTCACAAAACGCTGCACTACTTATCGTTTGATCAAAGACACTGTGAGTACCACTCTGAGCAAAGGTAGAAGACTGTTAGTATTGGAGGTGATTTCAATTTTGTCAACAGTTCATAAACTTACGGTTCTGCACTTGACAACTGGAAGGTGGGACACATTGAGTAGGTCCAGTCCAACCTTGACCACCACATTGTCCCCATTTCGTCTGTTGAGGCTGGGTAGAGGTAGTAGTTGTTGTAGACGGAGCGGATGATGTCGCTGTGCCTGTGCCTGAAACGGCACGAAGTCTAAAAGCTCTACATCCAAGCGCAGGGACAGACTGAGAAATAGTCCCAGTAGCTCCTGAAACCGTGCCAACAGCCGCTCCAAGCAGCATAGAATCTCCCTTTGAGAGACCGGTGGAGTAGCTTTGGGCAGTTGCGTTATAAAGCCAGGAAGGATGTGTAGAAGCACCGTCACTGAGAATAGTTCGTGCCTGGCTGTCACTTAGCCTTGAAGCCCACAAATCCCTGATTTCGAACTGAGATGCAGGGACACTCGAAGAACCAAATACGTCGGAAAGAGTGGCCGAGACTGTCGTGCTAGAGCCTCCAGTGTTAAGTAATACAAAAACTATATCGTTAATTGAGCTTCCAGTGGTAGATGCCAGTGGGCCACTCCACAGCTGAACGTTATTGCGTGTCCAACGGTAGGTCGCTGCAACTCCCAGTGGATCTTGATTGACAGCAATAATTGCCGGATTAGCAAGGATGGAATAGTCGCTCGGCGTTAACTTAGACATGTCGTTTCCCATAATTAGTGGGCTTTTCGAGACGGCCCCTTGAACAAGGAAAAGAAAAAATTAGTAAAACTGCTAAAACTCGACAGATCGAAATAGGACCGGGTTGTCATACACATGCTAAAATGTGCAACATATTCAGAATCAGACATCCCCCCATTGCCTACCTCCAGCATATCCATGTCGTTCCAGCCGCCTTTGGCTGAATAGGATGAGATCGCAGCTTGCATTGACACGATCTTGATCACAGAACAATCATATCCACCGTAATTTGGGCTATATACTCAGATCAGACCGGGGGGCACGAGCAAGCCAAAAGGGCAGAGCTGCTTACACTTGACATGCTGAGGAATCTCCATTAAAGTTATCGGAGATATCGCCCGTGATCCTCCAGGAATTACCCACGGATGGGCCCCAGATCCAGGGCTGGTCTTGACCCCAATTACAGATGGAATAGAGGATGTTACGGCCAGTTGCTGCGAGTGCCCGTTCCATAGCTGCGTACCTGCATAGTAGATCAATGTATCAGATAGTACTTTCAAATCGCTTTTTAACGAAATTCGAGAAAAGAGAAGTTCTTCTTACCGAGCGGAACTTGCTGCCTGCGTTCCAGCCTTACCCTCATTGTAGCAATTGTCATATTTCAGATAATCCACCCCCCATCTGGCGAAAGTTTGCGCGTCGATTGTTTCATAACCCAAGCTGCCGGGGTATCCTGCACACTTTTCACGTAGATGAATGAGTAACTTTACTGTCATATTTGAAGAGACAAGAACAATATATCTGAAAGCCACTTTTGGGAGGGAGTGTTTCTTACCGTTTTTGTTCCGGCGCTGGAATAGATTCCAAAGCCAAAGCCATCCGCATGAAGTTGCTCGCCCAGATAGCTCATTCCGTTTGGGAACTTGGTGGCATCTGGAATGAGAACTCCATTCGATCCACGACTAGAAGACCAACAATCATCCAAAACAATGTAGTGATAACCCAGATCCTTCAGGCCAGTGTGTTTAATAACACGTGCAGTGGAGAGGATCAGACTCTGGCTGAGGCCGCAACCAAAAGCATTCCAGTCATCTGTAGGCGGAAGAGGCGTAAGCGTTAATCTTACAGCATACCGAAATCTTCCGGTTTGTATGCCAATATATCTCTCAGCATAGCAGAAAACGTACTCCATCCCATCTGAGGTGTCACGGCCAGGCTATTGTTGAGCGCCGTGGCAAGCTGGACGAGGAATAACATTCCCCCTAAGAGAACCGAGAAACTCATCGTATTGAACATGACACGCAAGCCTTCAAGGGAAAAGTGAGGTTAGTGATTTTCGATAGAAGAATAATTAGGGTGGACATCCCTACGATGATAATGATCAAAGAACAACAACTGAGTTTTTGAATTGATAGAGGGTTGTCGCCCCGATTCTAGATATAGAAAAGAGTAGTTCATAAAGGTCCCTTTAGAACCATTAGGGACATCGCTAGAAGGCAATGACCAACAAGTATATAATCACTCTCGGTTAAAAGAGGACTACAATGTAAAATCCATCTCGGATAAAAGGGGACTACTTTTCTATAATAAACTTATGTGCATTGCAGTTCATTTGAACAATAATCCCTGTAATATCGGCAGTTCGCGTTTGGTGGTGAGCCGACTGCTTTGGGAGATCGTGTAACCCATCGATACAGCGGCCCGTTGTGCCTAAAGGCTTGCCTCATGTTTTACCTCTGAGACATGATTAGTTCTTGAGATCCCAAAAACCTTGAGGTGCAGTTCAGTTATGGGCCTGAGTGTCACAAGCTAGGATCTCTGTGAGTATCTTCACTGGTATATCCACTGCTGGTAGTGGTAGTTCTACAAATTGTGAACTTGGATAAGATCCCGTCTGGTGCGGAAGAATACAGGGTAATAGAGTTTACATGTAAACTAAGGTTTCTCCAGGACCACCGTTACCCCAACTTACGTAGATTCAGCCTATTCAATGCCTGGGTTCTTTATGTGATACGGGGCTGTACATATATAGTCAGCGGAGTGCGTCGAAACCCAGACCAAGTCTGCCCGATCTTTTAGATCGCATCTGTAGTCATGGCTCAGCGTCACCGGAATCCATTGCACAATCTGTACGATTATGCAACTCCACAGTTGGTGGCTGGGCCGCCCGCAACATATGCAGCAGCCCAACGCATGCCTAAGAGGTATGACTATGGTGAGCATTAAACGTCCTCCAAGTTCCATCTACGCCAAGCCACTGACAAGAGATAGCCATCGTGGGCGCAGGTGCGGCGGTTGCGTTCTGGCCAGCAAGCTCTCCGAGGATCCGCATGTTTCCGTTCTGCTTCTAGAGGCTGGTGGAGACGATACTGCACTCAGTGAGGCTAAGGTGCCGTTGCTATGCTCTGAACTGTTCCATACTAAGCACGATTGGAACTATTACACCGTCGAGCAGCCTAACCTAGCTTATCGCAGCCTGTATTGACCTCCGCGGCAAGATCACTGGGGGCTCTACGTCAGTAAATGCCATGATCTACCACTATTGTTCTAAGTCGAAGGTTGATAAATAAATGTGAAAGCGTCCCTTGATGCGCTGTATGGGTCTACATAGATCTTGCGCCGTATTTTCGATGTATGGAGTGTTTCACCTACAATGCAGCCAGTCCAGCTGTCGGCCCACAATATTGGGGAACAACCGGGGACTGGCACACTTCGGAAATTGGATTTTTATTGACCTGATGGACCGGCGTTCTTTGCTTGTGATGGCGTATTTTTTTGGATTGCTGAAGAAGAATGAGTCAAGCGAGACAAGCAGGGTTGTGGCACATTGAGAGCAGCGGGTCATGGAGCTGGGAGCTAGGGGATTTCCAGGAGAACATTTATCTGGCATTAGGTGGCCCGACAAACAAGGATCATGGCTGGAAACATCGCCTGCCTCCTGGCAGTCGTTCACCAGCGTACCGGTAGCGCTATGCCACGATTTGGCCCATCCAGACAATGCGTTCGCCGCCTTGAGTGAGTACCACCGACGCATCCGGAGGCCTCACAAGGACAACGAAGAGCTCGGCCTAATTTTCAACGATTACATGAACTGTCTCATGGGTGATCCCACCGAAGAGAAAGTCATAGCTCTCGTCGATCCTGCTGTGAAGCTGGGTGCACAGTTCTTTGTCATTGACTGCGCCTGGTATGCGGACGACAGCGGCTGGTGGGACGATGTTGGCGTTTGGGAACCATCGACTAAACGATTTCCGAAGGGTCTTAGATCCCTACTTGATCGTATTCGGAGCAAGGGCTCACGCCCGGACTGTGGATCGAGCCGGAGGTGGTTGGTGTTCGCAGTGTGGTCGCGAATATGTTGCCGGCGGACGCTTTCTTCCAAGAGAATGGCCCGACGCATCGTGGAGAAGGGCAGGTATCAACCAGATTATCGACACCCTGAGGTCATTCATCGCCTGAAGAAAGTTATCGACCACCTCGTCCTTAAATACGGGGTCGGATATTCCAAATTTGATTACAACATCGAAGTAGTCCAGGGCACAGATGTAAACGCTTTCAGCCCCGCAGATGGACAGCTCGGGCATAACCGGGCCTACCTCGAATGGGTTGGCAAACTGTACGACCGCTTCCCGGACCCGGTCATTGAAAGCTGTTATAGCGGAGGTCAACGCATGGACTACGCCCTCCTAGCCGTCCACTCACTGCTAAGGCGTGGCCATGTCGAGTAGTCAGTGTTACATCTGATAAGGATACAACCTCAGGCCGTCTTGGGAACCTCCTCCGTGGTGGGACCCCTGATTGGTGGCGCGTTCACAAGCAATGTCAGCTAGGTGATGGCGTTCCTACATCAGTCTGCCAATAGATGGCGACGCAATGCCCGTCATTTCGCTGGCTCTGAAACCCGCACCCCCGCTGCTCCCCGGGCTGACGATCCGCCAGAAGATCGCCAAGCTCGACCTCCTGGGGGAGTTCTTCCTCTTCTCCGCCCTGATCTGCTTACTCCTCGCCTTGCCGTGGGGCAACAGCAGCTATCGCTGGGGTAACTGGCGGATCATCCTCCTTTTCATTCGGTTCGGCATCTGCCTGGTCACCTGGGTAGTGGCCGAGGCCCTCACGCCGAAGACGGCGAACATTCAGCTCCGAGTGATCAAGAACCGCAGCGTCGAGGCCGCGATGTGGTTTATGTTCTGCCTGCTGTCCATAACGCTGATGCTGATCTACTACCACCCCGTCTGGCTGCAAGCCATCAAGAACAAGAGCGCGGTAGAGTCCAGTATCGACAACCTTCCGCTAGCCCTTTCCCTAGTGGCCGGCGGTCCGGCCAGCTGGTGGGGCGCCCTGGGCTACTACACCCCATTCACCATGGCCTCTTCGTGCCTCTTGCCCGTCGGGGCGGGCCTGGTCTCCACCTTCAAGGTCGACAGCGGCTCCGGAATGTGGATCGGTTACCAGATTATCCTCGGCTTCGGAATCTGTCTGGGGATGCAGCACGCCTCGGTAGCCGTGCAGGTGGTGCTGCAGCCGTGGGACGTTCCCATGGGCGTCTCACTGGTCTTTTTCTGCCAGCAGCTCGGCGGGGCCATCTTTGTCTCGGTCGGTCAGAATGTCTTTGACCAGAAGCTGATTGCCGGGTTGACGAGTGTGGTTGATGACTTGGATCCGCAAACCATTGTCATTACCGGTGCGACCAACCTGCGCCATATCGTACCCGCGGTGGATCTGCATGAGGTGCTGGTGCAGTACAACGATACGCTGCGGTGTGTTTTCATTGTTAGGACGATCATGTCGTCGCTCTCAGCACTTGGCTCGTTTGCGCTGGAATGGAAAGCAGTCAAGGGAAAGCATGGAGGGGAAGACGAGGAGGAGGAGGCCTAGTTGGCCAGCTTTTGGAGTCTATCTGGCTAGCAATTCTTCTAGTGTCTTTCTATGATGTCTTTCGTATTCCTAATAAAACTGGGCTGAACATGCTGGATATGTGGAAATGAGACTTGAGAGTCCAGTTGTAAATACCTTCATTCCCAAGCCATCCATTAATTGAGGTTTGATATCACTGCTTAGTGCACCCCTCACTGTATTGATTACTCCTTTGCTCGAGCCGGACTCAACGACACCCACAGAGGCTTCTTGAACCATATTCCACAAATCTTCTGATCAAACCAATTGCCGTCTCCCATGCACCTCCCGTCCAATTCTAGATCAAGATGCCGCAGCATGTTGGCGATGATTAGTCTAATCTCCGCGCGCGCCGGGTTGCGTCCCAGACAATTGCGCGTCCCCATACTCCACGGCTGGTAGATGGTCTGGTTGTCGCGTTGGAACTCGGCAGGAGCATCGTCGAGCCAGTGCTTGGAACTGAAGTCCAGGACTTGATGAAAACTTTTTGGACCAAGGCTGGCGCCCATCATGGAGATGCTGATGCTGGTCTAGCAGTCCACACAACCCCGGGGACCCCTTTGTCAGTCGCGAAAGAGACTTTTCTAAGAAAGCAAGAGGAAAATCAAGAAACGAGAGTACCTGTATTTTCTGTATCTGTCGCCTGCACTCCGCGCTCGGTGAATACAGCCTTATGCCAGATGCGGACACTCCCTGCTCTGTTATCAATGGCAAGAACGGTTATGTCCGTGGGAATAACTCCTGGGTTCTCGGACGGATGATGCGAGATTATGAATACTGGATGGGGCAGCCGGTCCGGGAACAAACAGAGTCTCTTATCGAGGCTCGCTGGGAGTTTGACCAGCAGCATGAGGAGAGAACATCCCCCGGATCGGGGTGCCGAGTGCCTCGTCCTACGCAAGCCGGATTAGTTGTCAGTTTTTGGCAGCCACGCACCAGGCAGCCGCATGGGGAGCCCAGCCACGATCTGCCTCATTGGTCGGGTGTTATTGTCACGGTGGTCCAACTGGGAATAGCTGCGATCCCGGTGGGCCTTCGCGGAGATTGGGGGGTCATGATGGTCACCGCCGTAGCCATCATTCTCTGCTACAGCACCGGGGCGCTGCCGCATTGGAAGGTCGAGAAGTGGGCTTGTCGCCGCTTGGATACTCCGGACAAGAAGAATTTTATTTTGACGCGTGGAAACGGGTCCCAGCATGCAATTGCTATCACCAGTAACGGTCATGGCTTGGACCTGGAGGACCTTGCTACGAGGTTTGCGAAAATTAACTCCCCACCGATCACTCTCTTTGCACAGCTGGCCATTGTCAGTCTAGGGCTGTTGTGGGTTGCGCTCCTGATTACGGCATCTGCTCTGCAAAAGGACTCCTGGTACTTGATTGCGGTTGGGGGTATAGGAATGCTGCAAAATATCTTCGTTGCGGGCTGGAAGCGGGCACCGGCTGCCTATGGCGTTCCGCTAGAGTTCATCGGTGTCGTTGGCAAAGTCAAAGTTATGCAAACTTTGATGGAAGTGGAGAGAAGATATGAGAAGTTGGGGAAGAGCATGGTAGGGACCTTCCTCCCGGGCGAGTTACGAGATAGTGAAGTGAAGGATTGGGAGGCCATCGCGCAGGAATGGAAGGAGAAAAAGGCCGCCACCGTCAAGTCTGATGACTAACAACGGTGGTCTTTGCTAATTTTTCTGAATTATTATACCGCTGCACAGCAGACTAGCAGCTGCCGCGAGTCATTCGAAGACCTGATTACAGTCAATGAGGATGCCCGACGATGGAGGGAAGTAGTACACTAGTACTCGCTCGAAGCATGACTGGACAAGCCAGGAAAGCTGAATTATAGCATTTTTATATTAGACTACCAGTGGTACTCGCTAAGAGACCGTCTTATTGAAACAAACGGCCTTCTTGCGAATATGAGAGTACCTCAGATGGCAGCATGACTTTTTTCGATAGGCCATATTCGCCGGATTCTCCCATAAGGTTAACAATTGCCACATAATATTATACACCAACCTTAAATGGAAACATAATGATAACCATTCAATAAGTTGTCCACGCTTTAAATACGTGCATTGGACATTTCTATAATCTTTATCTATGGTGGATAGATCTCATTACATAAATAACTGGAAAATTATCATGCCCTCTGGGTTTGCTAGCAACAGCCTTTATTAGCAGACAGAGACACCCCTGCAAAATGATAATCCCATAATCCTTTTTATACATGCTTCCTCGGAGTCATTAACCATGTGGGAAGTAATTTTTCAGCTTCTCGCACCATAGTTAACTAATATCAACCTCCTGTAGATTAACTTGAACAGCCATAGAAAGACCACAGCTGGCTATAAGGAGTATACTCTCTGAAACCAAGCTGAGGATGTTCTTACTATCTTAGTACGAATAATCAGTCATTCTGCCGTCTGCAACACTCTGCCAGCCTTGGCCCCTTTTTTTTTTTTTTTTTTTTTTTTGTATTTGGGGGTAAGGAGGGTAGACCAGAAAACTGTCTCGGCTGGAATCTAACAATAACTGTTTTGCGCCGCATAACGGGACATTCCTGAGTGTCTTGCAGCCGTACATAGAGGTACATAATCATGCAGGTAGACATTCCACGTGTCTATCTATGTACCTTAGGAGATGATGGCTGTTCCTTAAGCTGGGCTCTCAGCTGCATTAGACGCCGCTCGAGCCTTGCCGCCAGTCCCGAGCAGTATTAGCCTACGGGCCCCAAAAATACCAAGTAGAATTAAAAACAGTTGTCAGTAGTAATACTATTAATGATATCTGACTGCCGATCCCCACGAAAACCGGAAAAGTAGGTGAAAGCAACAGACAAATCCAAACGACGATTGTGCCCTCTCTCCAGTGACTCAAATAGGGAAGAATAGGTTGATTCCATTGCAACGCCATGGACATTCTTGACGATCACTAATCACAAGGAATAGGAGACTAGTAAATTCGCCCCAGCCCCAATAACTACTCCGAGTACTTAACTCTGACGTGAGAACTAGTTAACTGAATAATATATGACAGATAAACTCAGACTTGTTGACAGAACAACCAGCAGCGACAGATCATCGTTATGGAGGGTAAGGGACTCCAGGTTGAATACGACGGCGAGGCTTAGCGGGACCACACAGACCCCGTCTTACACCCATGCTCCATAACAATGCATTATATCAGCTGAATAATTCGGGCAACTAGTAACTAGGCGGTTTTGTCGGGCGCCGCAAACTCTGAAAGGGGTGTCCAGATTCCTGTCAGACCGCAGTATGTATTGCGCTGATTGGGTGTTAAAATGAATCTGAAATATCATTTACCGAGTTGGAAACTGACCGCCGAACTAAGCATTCGTTAGCTAGCTTTGAAACAGGAGGCGGATTATTAATTTCCCCAAATTGCGCGCGAGGCTGAGAGAGCCCCCAGGCGAGGCTGAATGTTATATAACCGGGGATGCTCGTCGCTAAAAAGTACTCAGGAGGAAGATAAGAACGCTCCATAACAGGGGTGGAAAAGGCGGAAACATGGAAAAGACAATGGCGACATCTTCGCAGTCTCCCATCTCCAACGGGCAGCAGCAATACCACCATGACGATAGCCATTTCCATCTCCCCTTCGTCGGAACAAACAGGGCAAAGAACCATCTCACCACACAGTACAATGGCAAATGGTCGATGCGAGAGAGATTCCGGCGACCGGCCATAACCGCAGACCAGCTTGATAATCGCATGCGACAGCTGGAAGATGGCCGCGGCGTGTACAGAAAGCGACGGTATCGGAATCCTGATGGCGATAACTCGCACGAGAAGTATCCCGACCTGGACACGTACTACAGCACCAATAAGGAAATCCCTCGCCGGCTCGCTGTGCAGGCGACCGCGGAAGCGCATAATGATACTCGGCCTCGGCATTGGGGTCTGCGTAAGATCAAGGGTCACTCGCCGCTGATTATTCGGTTGGCGGACTTTTGCTTGAATCCGCTGGGGTATGAGTATGACGACGAAGGGGAAGATTATGACGATGACGAAGACGATACGATTCCCCATGAGAAGAAGAAGGAGAAGAAGGGTTTCGGCCTGGTCATGAAAGACCTCTGTCGACGGACACTGCATGCCCTGGCGTCGACGGTCTGCACGATTCTCCTGGCGTGGATCATCCAGTTGATGCTCTCTATCCAGATTGTCACTGCGCCATGGACGGATGACGGGTCGACCGAGCCATACGCGGAATACGAGAACGTGCAGTGGTACTGGCCTAAACATGCAGTCAACCCGCTTGATCAGGCGCCGAACAACGACAAGCCGCAGTCGCAGGTCGCCCGACTGGCGATCCCTCGCCGGCTGGTGGTCAAAGACGCGGCCACAGGCCAGTGGGTGGCCAAGAAGACCAACGGCCTCCGTGATCCGAAGACCGGCCTGCTCCCCCCGTACATCTTCCTCAGTTTCTCGCGGGCGAATTTCCTCGGCAAATCAGACGAGGTCTTGCGGCCTTTTTTCGACCGGGTCGCCGAGAGCCTGCTAGCTCATGAGAATGAGCACAGACAGGATGAAACGCCGGTGCAGGCGTTCTGGGTGGACGTGTATTGTGTCTCGCATGCAAGCGACGAGGATAGGACCAGAGATGTCCACACAATCTGTGATGCAGTTCGCTGTGCAAAACGCGTGTATGTGGTCCTGCCCAATGACGATCCGGAGCAAAAGAAAATGTGGGGTGCGCGCATTTGGACGTTGCCGGAGGTTTTACTCGCGGCGGACAAAATTCGATATTGTTTCTCGTCCCCACCAGCAGCGGGCGAAGGATACGATGGCCAGGTTACATCGAGACCACACGAGCTCACATTAACCGATATGCTCGAGAGCTTCTGGCCCGGGTCCAGCCCCGAGTCGTGGAATGAAGACGACGATGCCGAGAAGGACCGCAGGCTGGAGCAGAAACATGAAGAGGCGATCAACCACCTCATCAACCATTACAGCAACTCCACCAAACTGAGCGAGTTGCAGCTGTTTACCTGTGCAGTCCAGGCCCTGGCGGAACGAGCCGAAGGGAAGTCGACCGAGGGCTACACGACAACCGACCTGGCCTACGCCGCCATGGGACTGTTGGCCTATCGAATCATCCCCAATGCCTCGGACAACGCCTTTCAAGCCATTGCTCGGCTCTCGCTGGTTAACGATAGCAACCAATTGCTAGAGCGCCTTGCCTGCCTGTGGCCGCATCCAGCAATGAAGAACGATCAGGAACAGGACCTCATTGTGGCCGGCAGCGAGGAGCTTCTGCGCAATATCGCGGATCGCGATCAATACTCCGTCCATCTCTGGGACATCCAACCTATGTGCGATGTGGTGGGTATTGGTGATGACCCTTTTGCGCCCACCGTTATCCTGGACCGCTGTCGAGCGATCCCCATCCGGTGGAAGGATTTCCCAAAAATCAAATATGTCAAGGACCTCAATGGTTTCCGTGCCACCGTATCGCAGAAGATCGTGTACTGCGGCGCTTGGTTCATAGCAACCGGATTCGGCCTCTTTGCGTCCGCAATTGCGCTCCTCTTCTCGGTCATGCCCTACTACAACAGCTACAATAACAGTGACAATCCCGCACCGCGGCGGCAGAACGAAGTCGAGCCGGCCATGTACCTCCTGGGCGTGGCTTTGTTCATGGGCTGTGGATGGGTTATCTCGTGGTTTAGTCCGTGGGCGGTGCGACAGCTCTGCAACGGCGGATACACTGGGGTCTCATGCCATTTGGTCGGGTTTGAAGGAACTATGCCACTTGGAGAGATCGAGCAGGCCATCTGTGGCTTCGATAATAACCGTTTCTCCTATGCTGCCTCGTCGACCATCTTCTCCAAAAACCTACGCCATGCCAAGGTACGAGCCGGCAGAGTCCCGGGCGAGGGAGGTTGGGCGGCAGAAGCCGAGCGCCTCGGAGTGCCTCCGGGCCACCGCCTGTTCACAATCGTGGATACAGGGAACTGGACCGTGTCGGTGATTGCTGCCGAACGACCACCCGTGGTGGCCTTGATCTGTGGCCGCGAGGGCGGTATGCTCCGGGCGCTCCTGTGTAGCTGGCGCTTCGAGAACAACTGTCTGTACCGCGAGTGTGTGGTGCGCATGCGGAGCTCGCTGGAGCACCTGGCCACGCCGAATGACTGGCTGAAGGTTAGCTTGGCTTGCCAGGGTGATGTGGCTCGCACACGAGTGAATCACCGAAGCCGCGAGAAGCATCAAAAGCCTGAACCCTCTCCTCAGATTGCTGTTTAGGCGTCAGGATAGTCGCTAATGTCGTATCTTCCTACCTGCCCATTTATAATATCATAAGGCCTCTATGGCTATATAGCCCCTGCGTCGCTGAGTTTAAACACAAACAGACGGAGAAGGCGTAACATGTACATTTGCGTCTATGTTGATTACATGTGACTACAGTGGGGTGCATATACAAACCTTTCCAATAGTATCTTTATTCTATAACACTTAAGTCGTAATATAATAGAAATCTAAAAGTGGGTATGCTAGCATGCTTTAGGAGCCTGACTACTTTTAAATAGAGTTGCTTTCGGTCCGAGTTCGGGCGAGCTCAACCTCTGTTGGGACTTGGAACCGAACCGATCGGCTATCTTGGCACTCTTTTGTTTGGTAATCACTAATTTTAAGGATCCCTCGAGAAATTTTGATGTCACTCGATAGCCTAGTTTCTAGTCTATCTAAGAATGAAATTCTGATTCGAAACATCTAGTGGTTGTTGAGATATAACGGGGTTATCTTCTCTGTGAGGGCTGGGTATGGAAGTCGTGGTTGATTATATAGATGCGCATCGGCTTTACGACAGGTATCATACTTCGAGAAAGATCTTTAACCACCACCCATTCAACCCTATAGATATTGAATTGATATTTTAAATATAAATCAAGATGGCTATAATTACTATATATTTCATATCAAAATTATAATACTCTATAAGCATGTTTGCTGGGCCCTAGGCATAGGGCTAAGGTAGGAGAAACTGAAATCCAAAAACCATTGGAATCTTGGTTATAACTAGGCCTAACTGCCTATCTAGGGCTAGTGGCGGTTTTTGCAGTTAAACTCGCACCAAATCACTCAGGGTCGGATTCGATTTTAGCGGATTGGTTATGCAACTCTCCCTATATAGAAGGGTTTGAGAAGTACAGCATACTTCAATACAAACTATATTTAGTAAGAGTCAATACACAATGTGAACTTACCAAGACCATTCGGTATATACACCCAACATATCCATTCCCCTTCCATTCTCATACGACCATGCAGGCTTCATACAGCATTCGCCTGAATTGGCCTCTGCCTTGTCCTCTCCACCCGTCCTCCCCTTCATTCAACACAATACCACGCCGACCCTCGACGAGCAGATCCCAATGCACTCCCTACAAGCCCCATGGTGAACCGGGAAGCTTTGGCTCCTTATATATGGGGAATTCAACACACCAACATGCCTGTTGGAGCGAGAAGCTCACCCATTCACGATGCCCATTGGGCTTGCATGCTGGGTGAAGGGCACACAAGATCTGTATGGCATCAGAACAAAGATCTGGTAACTGTGCTGGTAAGGAAGGACAAGAGACAAGCCTTATCGTATATAATACCCAGTTTATCCCTCGTAGATGGTGGGGGACACAGTCCTAGAGTGATGTAGTGGCCAGAAGGGGGGGGAATTGCAGTATGGATGGAATACTGGCTAACAGGGTTGTCCGGAGCTTGCTTGTAGGTGAGTCACCCAAGGCCGCATCCCCGTTCTCATCTAACGACATGTGATTTGGGTGTGAAGCCTAGCTCGACTTGCTCAAGATGTCTCAGAAAGAAGACACCACAAGTAAGCGATGAAAAGAAGCATTGAAGTGGAGCGGATTAAAGGATGAGCAGCTGACATGGAGCTAGCAACAATATCATTATTAAGTCAACAGGAATATCTGCTGTGACGAGTCGTGCCGAGGGCAATAAAAGTGAGAGCCGAAATTGTGAATGAATGGCTACAACTGTGCATAATCATGGCGCAAAATAGACTGGGTCACAACTAGGGAATACAACAGGAGAAAACATAATGCTATGTTGTCCTCGCTGCTCTACTTGCCAAATTGCTTCATTGGATAAAGATGAACGAAGAAGTCAACTGTAGCAGACGGGACAATGAACTCGAGCATGCCATCCACCTTGTCACCTCACCCCGGCCACGAAATATATAGAGCTGCCTCGGCGAGACCAGCGTTGTCCACTGTGTATCAAAGTCTATCACGGCCACATGGATGGTCTCAGAAAAAGAACCGGCTCACGACTATTCCACCAGGATATAATGGTGCTAATGGGCATTTGTCACCCTGGTAGCGATCGATAGGAAAACATGGGCGAGCTCCACATGCCTCTACAAACTCGTAAATGATGGTCCAAAGAAGCCCATGCTGGTCACTGACAATCATATATTTTATTGGCTAACTAGTAAGGAGCGTGGTCTCTTGTCACCGCCCACCTCAATGATCCACGAAGCTTCGAGCGCTGTTTGAAGTTGAAAAGCTACGAGACTTGGGGGCAAATTGCCCGATTTATTTAGCATGAATGCCGCCCTTGGGAGACGAGCATACGAAGAGTCTCGTGCCATGGGTGTTGTCCAATCCGGTGGTGCAATCATAGGTATTTCCGTTGTCGCGAGTGCAGGAGCCTTGAAGCGGCCCTCCGTCCGCGGGCGTCAGTTGGTAGCCCGCGTTTTCTGATCAAGTTGTTAGTTAAGATGTCACATAGAATCTTGCGCACTTTGGCTCGATACCATAGATAGTATAATGCCCCCAGTCATTGGCAGCATTCATCTCCAATTCGGAAATGTCCCAAGTAGCGACGTCGGCGTAGTCACCACAGCCGTCGCAACGCGCATATCCTGCGCTCGACGCGTCCCCTACAATGGAAAGTGAAGCATAGTTGAGGTTCACATCATCGCAAGAAGGCGGTCCATCGAAGACGCGGATGTTCGAGATGGTGTTCTCATCTCCAGTTGGGCTCACAATAAGCTGTTGTTCATACTGCAAAGCGTGAAGCACACATGTCAGTTATCAACCGCGCCACGAGATCACCAATCCAAGCATTCCACATACGTAGATTTGGAAGTCGGCAGCCACGCCAGCGATCAAGCACGCCGTGACGGAGGAAAGAACACTGCATAGTTTCATGTTGATGGTTGTTCAAGGTGCTGATGGATGTCGCTTTGACGGGTATTGTTCACTGATAAGCTGAGCTGATGGAATAGCAGAGTATAGAAACCGGCACTGAGCAGCCTTTATATACCTTCTTTTCTGTCTTAATGTCAAGAGTTATTAAGAGCAACCAATCATAGGTTTGATGCAAATAATGGTTGAGCAATGGCCCACGGGTGAACTTAGCGCACAAACATCATCCCTGGGCCTCATACAGCCTTGTGATCGAGACCTTCGCCGTCGCCTCAATCCAACAAAACGCATAGGGTTGTTCCTGTGTTCGATCATTGCTCAATATAGAAGGCACGTATGCGGGTGCCTGACTCAGTGCCGCCTCCTGTGAGAGGAAACAGGGCAGTCAGTCTTTTAGAGTCCCTTGGCAGTCTCTAGCAACCTCCTAATGACATCACTCAGACTAAATCATAGTAAAAGAAGTGAGTGTCAAATACTACCTTCCCATAAGAGGAAAGGGGGGCGGCTTCTTAGAGCTCTTGGCACTCTCTAGCAACCTTCTAATAGAATGATTCAGTTCAAATTCATAGTAAAAGAAGTGAGTCTTCAATCTGCTAGAAGCTGTAGAGAATGAGACAAGTGTCCTGTCGCAAGTGTGTGTCTGGGGAAATGCAATACTACCTGTTATGCTGTGTAGCTCATTGAAATAAGCATGCATGCAGCGCAGTTGCAATTTTATTGCTTTTCTCTAGCTTGAATGATCAGCCTTGAAACAACCCGAAATAGCTCTGCATGTCAAACATCATGTCAGTAGCTACGGATGAGATTTAGACCTGGTATTATTGTGGGATGACTGTTCAGCACTTGACACTGTAAAGTCCAGCATACACGTTGCTTGTGTCTCTGATGTTGATCCCGCCCTGTAGTGGTATAGTAGAACAAAACCAGTGGCCAGGGTTCGCCGCGCATGCTGCGACTCTTCTTACCGAAATAGCTCAGGCAGGTTCTCAATGTTTCTCACGGTTTTGGGGCAACTACGTAGGCCAAGACCGGATGCTTAAGTGGTCGTTGTGGTTTGCAAGGATTCTTCCAACCTTCCATTGGAGAGAGGGGGTCTTACTGTCGGTCTCGGACACAACCAAGGCGTCCCAAGGCGTCCCAATTATTCTGGGAGACACTTTAACCCATTGGTCGACATGACACGAATCATACATTTAGCTCAAAGTCAGAGCTGATCTTAGAGTCTAGATACCCCAATTTGGAGCATGCATAATATCGCCCAGGAGTCAGGTAAGTTGTCCAGTTGCTGCGATGGTTGTTCGCTGGCGAAATGATGAGAGGGGAGAGATACAGACCGTCGCACGAAATACATTCTACAGCAGTAATCATGGTGCACATGACCCCGGCGCCCCTATAATTTCGCAAGTCGTCCTGACCTAGCAAGACCTTGGCGGAACCCCGCATGCAAAGCATGACGCCAGTCTCATCCATGTTGTAGACATTCTTGCGGACAACATCGGGATGCTCTAACACCTTTCTGATCACCTCAAGCCAGCGTATGATCTTACCATGTATGTCATTGTCATGTCGACTCCGGTCTACCGCTTTGACCTTTCTTGGCTTGAGCACTGATGTTTTTCCTCGAAGGCCTTTGGACAATTCTTGTCCGGGAGCTTAAGATCTGCATCGACTGAATCCGCTGGTGAGCGTCGACGTCGGATACTGAACGCCATGGATCGGAGATATTTCAAGAGAACAGGATATCCCGGATTGGCTGATCGTTTCAAATTCAAATACTGGGCGAGAGCCTTTTCTTCCGCCGGCGTTAGACACTGTTGGCTTTTCGCCTTGTCTTGTATGGAGCGCCGTCCGTGGGCTCGATGCCACATGGTAGCGTAAGCGACAGCGCCTTGTGTTGCTAGACCACGGTAGGTGCAAGGCCGAGATCCGGGGAGACAATCGGAAAGGACTTGACTGGCGCGGTCCATATTAGCTTCCTATGGTGATGGTGGTAGGGAGGGGAAGGGAACGAAAGCGAGTTCAGCGGCCCGCCATCGTCTGAGGTGGGAATAGCCAGACCCCCAAGGCGGTCAGTTTGGCCCCATCTATTTTAGTTGTCTGGAAGAGTTCTTGAAGGTTCCACTGGGTGACAAGCGAAGAGAAAGTTCTGGCAGGTTGTGAGATCATAACGCGGAATTCTTAATGAATCTCAAACGAATTTCCGAGTCAGCTCCCATCTTTTCGACCCAGTCAGACACGCGACGCGCGACATGCTACTCAGCGTCAGGGCACTACGTAGTAGTCTACTGTTGACTCCGGTGGCTTTGTTAGTAACTTAGTATAGTGGGCCTTGCAGGGATTTGAATCCTTCTAGTATCTATTGCCACCTTCCTAATTAGTATTATATGAAGCTAATAAGACCTCTTATCTTAGTGATCCTATTGAGTAATCAACACCATGCCTACCCCTGAACCTAGCACCCCGCCTTAGCAGGCAGCTGAGCAGAGGAGTCACCTTAGCTGTGATGATTAAACCTGTGTCCTTACCCTCTGAGATGCTGGCTTCACCTACTAAGATTGTAGATTAGCTTTACATTATATATCGCTACTTCACTAGGTTTAGTATACCTGTTAAAATTAGTAATAATATCTAGGAAGGCCCTTAGGCAGTAGCGAAAGCTCTCCAAGGATGTAATAATATTATAGTATTTATCTCTTCCTCGAAGTAAAATCACTTGCTTACCTTTCTATAAAGTGATAAACTCTATTAAGAACTTAATCTATCTATTAGGCTAACTGACCTTACTCATGCATTTAAAAATAAGGTTATACTTACTATTAACTATATTGCCCTTTAGAAACCTTCTTTATCTAACTAGGTCACCAGAATAAGTATGTACGTCTTACCTAGGTATTATGGTATATAAGCTAAATAATAGAGTAATAGATTTAAATCCTTTAGTCTAATAAGATATAAGTCATATTATGCTTCTAGAAATAAATCTATATAACTAGGAAGGGTGGTGTAGAGCTAGAGGAGATATATCTTTGTACCTCTCGTCCTAAAAGATGTGGATGGATGTTCTAGAGCTTATTTCATAGTTCTACTAAAGGGCTATATCTATTTTAGGAGAAGGAATAAGGTATAATTAAAACAAATAATATACTAAGAGGGTGTTTCCTCTAATAGATGGATATCTTTACCACTTTATTCCTCTAGATAGATGAGAAGACCCTATGTAGTTTACTGTTACTAATTGCAAGAGTGAAAATTTAGGATAATCTGGAGTGTATAAGGTAGTTGTCTGATAGCGATGAAACACCTTTATTTGTTTCCTATTATATGCTCTTGAGGATTAGAAGGCAGTCTATGCCTGCTGTGGAAGAACTCGAGCTTTGCTTTCCAAAGACATGATGAAGAAAAAGTCAATTATATTCGAAGGCTACCAAAAGGATGCTCTCTGCCGAAAGAAAGGTTTTCTGAATGGATGAGCTCAAATTTATAAATTCTTCCAGTCTCCAAGAATCTTGTGTAGTTTCCCTTTCCTTTCCTATAGCTTGATATACATGATACTAAAGAACCAGCCAAGGCAGAAAAGGTAAGTTTCATATTTGCATAAATCTCACCTACAATGAGCCCACAGCGAAACCATAGATGAGCTGCTTCTTGTTCCTTCACGTCACAGTCTCCTGGGAATGTGTGCTAGTCTTCGCGTGTGCCCACACCGTCCATCCATATTAAGACCATTTTATCCACAGTTACCAGATATGTTGGTTGCAAAAATCCAGAATGGGCTGAATATATATGTCCCATCCCGGCACATCAGAGCTCTATATGACTAATTAGCGAATGCATTAGCATGATACCTGCTCCAGGGGTTACTCACAGTATACTTGTGATCGAAGACATGATCTTCATTAGGCTCGTAGCTTTCGACGACCGGTACATTCATCGCCTTCAGGCGCTTGCTTAGCCATTGCCTGGCTTTGTGCGACCGGAGAAGCCCTATCACCCATGCCATGCAGGAAAGCCATGGGCGGATACCATGTCTTCGTCTCGAGAAGCGGAGATGGTGACATAGATAGCAGAAACGCAGTCAGGGCCGCTTCATCCGCAAAGCGCTCAGCATGGAGCGAGCCTAGACGTACTGACCTGACAGTAGAACCGATACGCGCAGCTATGTCAGATCGCCACTGGTGAAGCTCTGCCTGAAGTCGTATCCGACGGGTGAAGCGGACATCGGTCCCCCAGCGTCTACTCAGCACCTGCTCGGACGCAGTCTTATTCTCATCGGCCCATAGCGCATCCATCAACATGTTGGATTCATTTCGATCCTTTAGAAATTCCTCTAGCTGAGCATCAGAGAACTCGCCAACCCATGGCGGCGCCTCTCCAGAGTTCTCGGGAACCGGTGCCAGGATGGGCCACGCCGCTGCTGGATCAACTATTCCATAAACGAGAATGACAGCCTTTGGCGGTGGTGATAGATAATGTCCCATGAGGCCAGTGAGAAGTGCGCCGCCTGACTCACCGCAGAGGATCAGCTGGCTCACGTCTACCCTGTCTGTGCCGAGTATGGACGGGAGATTGGCCCGGCACCAACTCACAGCATCCATGGAATCCTGCAACTGCATTTCATAGCTTGCCTGCGGACCAAGCCGGAAGTTGTGTGATACCATATGGTAGCCTCGCTGGCGAAAGCCAGGCTGCATCCATGGGAGCGGCACGAAATGGTTTCCTGCAAACAAGCCGCCGCCGTGGGTGTAAAACACAACTGGAGCTGGCTTATCAACGGGAGGATCAGCGGGCCAAATTCGTACAGCAAGCTCTACGCCGCTGTCAGTCTTGAACGAGTGATCGGAGAAGCCTGGGGGGCAGTTGCGAGGCCCATATTCCGGGGCGTCGAGTTTTGCTTGATCGTCACTCATTGCCGTAACTTTGAAAGCTGTCCTCCTTTCAAATATGATATGGCCTGATATTGTATCCCGTTAATCTTCTTTGGGTTGGAAGTACGCCCACTTTGATGCCTTATAGGGTGAAGAGGCGCAGCCAATTTTGCCGGCCGGTTAATATGACACATCAGCAATGCTCAATGATACACGTATCATTGTTTGACTGTATATTCGGGTGCAGCATATAGCCAACGCGAAGTAGTATAAGTTATGTAGATCTATTTCTACTCTTTGCAATAGCCCTGACACGGGCAGGTCTGTCCAAGACACCCTATGTAGTCATCTATTTTATCTACCTTCAGCTTTGTTCCCAAGGCAAATTACTTAGCTATGCCTTACGGCATGCTATGTCTGCTCTGGTCATCAACATGATGACTAGATTCTGCAAATCTTGAAACCCAAGTTGAAGCCTGAAGAACCAATGACGAGTGTTTTCTCCCCACCGCCGTGGAGGCGCGTTTGAAGGAGAAAGCAAACGGGGGTATCACTACAAAAAGAAGAAGATTAACGTTTGAGTCAAGAGTATTGTCTCAACGCCTCGGAGCAAGCGGTGTGCGAATTGTCAAACCAGGGAAGGTAGCATGAATCTCCGAGGACCATTTTGCAGAGTCTCGTTTTCTAACCTCGAGTCAAACGGCGTTATAGTGCGGGAAGGAATAGCCCCAGTATGTAGCTGTGTGAAAGCTGGATGGGCATGTCCAGGCTATAGTCGCCGCCGGCGATTCGTTAATGAGATGGGTGGATTGACAACGCTCTACTCCAAGAAGAGGCGTGCTTTTGAAGTTCATTGTAGATTGGCATGGCTATAAGTGGTAGAGTAATAGATGAGGTCTCATGATGGCGTCTACCGCATACCGTACTATACCACACCAAACATTCTTATTGGTACTTCCCTGGTACATTGTTAGCTGTTCATGCTGTTTAGCCACAAGCCTGAAACCGCCATCGGCTCAACACCACAGGCTGATCCCCGAGATGGGTTTCGGGGCCATGGTATATGGAGACAATCCTCGATCGGAAAGCCCCGCAACTACTTTAAACTAATGAAAAGCGTATGCGGTAAAGTAGACGTGGGCATTGGATACAATACCTGGGCCGGTGGTTCGCAGGATTTGAACCGTGGGCACTCCTACCAAGTGCAGGCCCCCATGCGATGTCAGTCTCCACCGGGACCGCAGAGGTTAATTTCATAGCATTTATCTAATCATTCGACAGCCCATCTTGTTATAAGATGATAGCCATGCCGAGGTAACTGACTGTGTACAGAAGCTCGATCAGACGGTGATAAACGATGACGTCGCTTTCCCAGGGTCGTAAGCGCTGACGCCTGTGCATAGCAAAGGGGCGCTGCTAGTCACACACAATGCGCTTGACATGAGTAGGTCATTGCGGTGTCGAGGCTCTCAAGCCACGATAGCCAAGACGGGCAACATCCACCGGCTATCTTACCTGCCAGATGCTGCCAAAGGTGAATAATTTGTGGGTCTCCTGCGCCTCATGATCATGCCCTAATCTGATTAGATGGAGCATCAATACAGAAGAATACAGAAAATAAAATACATGAACTTCTGCCTTAAATAAATGAGGATAACCAATCAGCCAAAAGGCATCGTGAGTGGGTTGGAAGACCCACCAATTATTCATCTTGGCTGCATTTGAGGGGCCAATCTTTCTGACTAGGATGCGTACCTGTTTGTTTCTCAAAAGCAACGTTATTTGACCAGGCTAACTGAGGTGAAACAATGTCAAACCTGCACGCCTGCCTCCAAGCGGAAGCAATCTTGTAATTTTGCCTTGGTTGGCACAAACGTGTTGATATCCTGGCCCACCTCGAAATGTCTGGCCGAAAAAAGTACACTGTTGCCTGCACCTGTGCTATCTTGATACTTAGTACACAGTCTCAGCTTCTAGCAGCGTAAAGTTTGCTCAGTGAAATAGCCCGTACATCTTTCATCATGCAATAGTACTTTTCCTGATGGGCAAATGTGATCTCCTCGCTAGGCACCATAAGCACTAACATCTTCCAAGAAAGAAGGATGACGCCATTGACGTCCGATTTACCTAAGCCTCTTGTCACGCAGCCCATAAGTAAGGATATCTGGGCTTATCTGAAAATCAGAGATCAAGCGGACACCACAATATAATACCAACCATTCGCGCTCCGTTAACGCCAAAGCATGGATTCAGAAAACAAAGACGAGATTCATATCAAGCTTGCTGTGCCCACCCCTATCGTAGACTCGGTCGTATCTGACATCACGGAGCGTCTTCAAAAAGTCCATCCAGATACTAGTCTCACCTCGATTACCCAGAGCGAAGGCGCCCTTTTCTTCCACTGTCCTTCATCGGACCCCAACGTCCGGGACAAATTTGGGGACCTGTTCATCCAATGGCTGGACACTCGAGCGGTACCAATAACCAACTACAATATAATCCTTGGACGATTATGAGTTTCATTCTTCAAAACGGCGATTCTGCTGCTACCCGTTATCGCGGCTCTAAGGAAGCGACTCATTTGATACGAACGATGTCGGAGAAGGTACCAAAGGACGGTCCAGATCGACATAATCATCTCGGGAAACTCAATAGATATCTGGCTTCTCTGTGGGATGCTACAGATTCGTTTGATGACTTGGAGGACATTTTCTTGGGCAGGAAAACAGAATAGATCATTCCCGAAAATCATCCAAGCCGAGTGCACTAAACGTGCGTACCAGGAGCTTATTAGTAGTTTAGCTATACTAAGGTTTAAATTTTTATAGTAAAATTCGCATTAAATTATATTAGGTTATGGTAGGTTCTAAGTTCTAATTCTTTAAAATTACTAAGATTTAGTGCTAGTTATGGTAGGCTGTACCTGAACCAAGGCTGAATGCAACCCTACTTCCTCCTACCTATAGTATGATGAACGCGCCTGATATAAGTATAAATAGAGTGAAAGAAGTAATCATTCTGATCCATCTCAGGTAGGACCCAGAGTGTGAACAGCAGGCAGACTGGAGCCAGTATCAGACAATTTAGAGAAGGAGCACACACCTATGAATCAGTCTAGCTAATCAGGAGGCAGGGCAAATCCAGTAGACTCCTGCTGGACCACGGATTACGAAATAGGGGCACGCCTCTTAGGTGGCTAGTGAGAATGCTAGATATGATACGATATAATGCAACCTGCTATAGCACGATAGAGAGACCTCCATCGAAACCATCAACCACCTCCATATCAAATCTCTAAGCCGCATACCTAGAGCAAGCGCCTATCTGGTCATCAGAAAATCCAGATTGTCCTCAAACTTCGTCTGAATTCCCTCGTCGCCAACCTCAACCTGTCGATACGGATACTTCATGCGCGTTGCGACGTCAGTGTTCCTCGTTAAGAAGATATACCGTTCAAGGGCCTGAACCCAATGCGTTGTGTTAACTTGCCCAAACACCAAGAGCTCTAATTTCGGTAAGCCGTGCGGACCAAATGCCCAATTGGCAAAGGCTAAGAACTCGGTAATCTTGCCAGTTGTGAATTCTGATCTGTACGAGGTAAGGTCGACTACGGAGGTTGGTGGCTTGTTAAAGGGGCCATCGAAGTCGTAGGTGAGGTCGAATGTGGGATTGTGCGGGTGGTACTCTTCGTGTATGGTTGGTAAGCAGCGGATGTGGAGGATTTCCCATGTCATGGGGGGGTTTTGGGCTAGGTGGAATCTCTATTAGCTTGTTAGTGGAGATGATACTTTGTAGGAGGCAGCTCCAGTGAGGCTCTTGTTGTGATGTACCAGGGAGGGCAAATGATCACAGAGCCCGACGCATTGGAGATTCGCTTTGCTGAGCAGGGTAACGACTCCAGTATCCCAGACCATGGGGCCCACGGTTGGGTCCCACACAGAAGCAGTGTCGCTAGCAACATAGAGGTGACGATGGTAGACGAACCGTCTGATTTCCCTCCCCGGAGTGAAGATCGATCTTAGATGTGGCGTGAGCGAGGTTTGATCGGGGGCGTTTATGCGCAGGAATACATCTTTCAGATTTGGCATGGACAGGGCGAAGAACCGTTGCTGGAGTCGGCTCCACTGCTCGTCTACTCTGATAATAAGGGCAGTGAGAGGAATGGTTTGGTTGTCGGCAATCTCTGCAACTGTCTCTAGAATGTGGGAGCTATTCAGTTTCAATGTGTGGAGTTTGTGGAGTTGGAAGGCATACGCCATCTCGGTATGAGCATATTGAAAACCGACGCCGCAGAGAGATAATTTGCGAAGTCGTGGGAAGAGGCTTTGTGTGTTGTTCTTCTGCAACTGAAGGACCTTGAACGCAAAGATATTCCTAGCCTTCATCCAGTCATTGTGGAGGTCTCTCCATTTAGCAGTAAACCGGGGATGGGAGTAGACATCAAGTGTGAGTTCTTCTAGGCGACATGCATTGGCAGCAAAGAAGTGTGTCAGAGCAATATGATGATTAATTGTACTGATCCCTGTCCAACACAAGTTTCGAACATTATGGAATCGTGAAATCGATAGTTTGCGACTCAGGTCAGTGTCCTCAATGCACCATCCAGTTTTAAGCATTAAATGCTTGATGTTTCTCTGATGCCTGCGTAGGTACCCCTTAGAACCAAGAATTTGATGAGGGACGCACGCCTCAATATACCATCTGAACATATCAATAACTGCAATATCATTATAATCCTGCGTAGGGCATACCTAAAGGTCATAAGGCTATGCCTCTTCAATCCCCGAAACAACGGCATCAATGCACGTCCGAGATCATCTGCACACTTCCCTGCATGCAGGAAGCAATGATTCCATTCGCGATGATCACCACAATGACCAACAAAGATCAACTCCTCGACAAACTTCAGCATTCGTCGGCCGGTTAGGTGAGGCCGGATATTGATCTCTTGGACATTCTTTACAGAGCCCAGATCAACTGTCTTTACTCTGTAAATTTCACGCAGTTGGGGAGCTATAACGCAGTACAGCCGGCGAGAGAGTTCATAGAGATTGGTTAAGGTTTCGTTGTCAAGCTGTGAGTACGAAGTTAGCCTAGTGCCAGTAATGTGGCAGAATCGTCTAGCCTACGTATGCTGTGATTTGTAGCAGGATCTCGACGGGGAGCTGGGCCAGCATCATCACTATCCTTTGCCTCGACGCGACCCAAGAATGACAGGTGGCACGCGAGTGAGAGTTTAGGAGATTTGTGAAATGCCGCAAGAGCCGCTTGCGGCTTAATATAAGTCTGTCTATGACTAGTCTCTATCCCCTTGGCCCGTGCGCTTTATTTTAACCAGGGGAAAGGGAAAAATGGGAACCCCTGTAGTATACAGTCCGGAGGTGATCTGCTTAGGGGTTCCTAGGAAGTGAGAGATCATGGTCTAGACTGCGAGATACTAGTGTGACTACCCTGTAGAAAGTTTGAAGACGGTACAGGTCTGCTAAGCAAAACATATGTATGTGATGACAGAATGAACCACTTTGCCTTCGCCAAGCTGCCTCAGTTGACAGTTCTCCTATTTCTACGGAGCGTCTTCAGAATCCGGAGATACTATGCTCCAAGCGAGGGACGGGCTTGGCGATGAGGGGTGGCCGGCGGTTCACCACGCGGAATTCTTCTGGAAATACTCCATGAAAGCTGTGGACTCATTTTGACCCTCTTTCTGATCGGCATGGCCCCATTGGTTCAGTGCCCTAGCTGCTCCGTACAGGGATCTAGTATCCGATCTATCACAAGGTTCTTTCTGTATCTGAAAAGGAAAACTTCTATGACCGATGTAATTTTCAAAACACTAAGGAATAAATCTAGCCACCAGGTCACCTACCTGATAGATGACGAAATAGCCTCTCTAATTCAGGACAGCTCCTAGTGTGGGATAATGTTCTGTAAGGCAGTATGATTGGCTATTGCCATTTTGATCTTTGTATGATCATCGGCTGCTGCGCGTAAGTGGCGGGCTGAGCTATGGCCCATCTCTCCACTGATCGTCGTGTCTCAGCAAGAGGAAGCAAATAGTATCTTGGTAGAAGCCCGCATTCAGGCCTCAGCTCTGAACCTACGTGGCTCCATGGACTCTCTTGATAACTTAGTAGGGTTCCACTCTCGTCGACGAGATCCAACGCAGCACACAGGTGACGACCGTAGGATCGCTAAGAAAGCCTAATGAACCAGAGGGGCTGGAGACCACCCTGCATGTTGTTGATCCTAATTGCATTAGCATCCAACTGAGGAGTTATCATGAGGTCATATACGAAATTCTTTACCAGTTTGGACTATGCGACTCACGCACCACCCCCACACGCAAATCACAAAGTTATTAAAGTGTGCTACCCCGCGACCCGGGAAGAAAACAATTTTGTCACCTCAACGCGCGCTCATTTTCATCTCTCACAATGACTATCAGCATCTACGAGGAGTATGCCAAGCTCATGGAGCCTAATGGCGATGGTCACTATCTATATAAACCTCAACCATTTAGTAAGCTCCACCCCGGCGCGATCGGGTACTTCGACAGTCATGGAAAGTGGAACCTGATTACCGATATTTCCGTGCCTGGAGATCCTGAAAGCAAGGGATTCACAGGGCTTGTTCAGCCCCTACGGCGTACAAAACCCGATGAAAGCATGTGGAAAACCAGATCCTCGGGAAGTGAAGCTGAGGCAAGCTTCGGGCTCACTGGAGGACTTTCAGGGGCCCTGACTGCTGCCCCTATGGATGTATCAGCTAATGCAAAGAACAAATGGGGCAAGACCGGCAAAGCGGCTCTTATCACCGAGCAGGTAGTGATAAACGAAGGTTTTGAGAACCCTTTCACACAGCCGATGGAGGAATGGGTCAAGAAAAATGCCAAGGCTCTTGTGAGCTCCATCCATGGTGCCGATATCAAAAGGTACGGCCTGTGGGCTATCCAAAAGACATGGTCAACCCCGGAGTGTGCCATTACTATGGAAAGCGCGCATAGCAGGGACACCAGCGCGGGTTTGGACCTTGGAGCCACTGGTGTTGGGAAGATTGGAGGTAGTGGATCGTCCCTTGCAAAGGCCAACGTTGAGGGCTGGTCGACGTACAAAGCGGATGAGGTTTGTTATCCGAAGCCTTGAGCTAGGATTCAAGTTCTGACTTCATAAAGGACGACATAGCATACGTCGTCTCGTACTCCGGACCTATCTACAGGCTTCACACCCTCCCAGCCCTCCGTAAGAATGTAAGTGTCTCGCTCGGATGCTTTTGACCTGAACTGACCTTGGAAATGGATCCAGCCACTCAAGATAGTCCAGGAACAGGCTGCGGATGGTACCGAGTACTGCAAATTCGTTTACGATGAGAACGGAAACCAGACCGGATTTGAGTACTTCAGACCTGTGTATGACGAGAGCGGGAAGCAGATCGGAGAGGAGAAGATCGACAAAGAAGCCGAGAAGCAACAGCGGGAAGAGGAGGGGAAGAGAATAGAAGAAGAGGACAACCTGCTTGAAGAAGACATCGTTATCGAGACCGCTGGTACTGTTGGAATGACTAATAGTGACGAAGCAGACGAGGAGGCAGCTCGTGTCGAGGAAGAAGAGGGCAAGGAATTCAAGGAAAGGCTTGCAGCGATAAGTCAGATACCGGATGAAAAGCAGAAGAAGGCTGAGATGCTCAAGTTGATGAACGAGAGAATGACGGTAACGACCACATTTGAGACCATATCCATGACAGATGTATGATGGATTAAGCAGTCACAATTTACAGATAAGGACAGGCTAATTCGACAGCGAACTATAGCTACAGTGTGGACTTTTAGGTTTCTCGTATGGTTGCACGCAGAGCATTGATAGCAAATACTATAGTAAAAAAGGGATGAGTTCCCTGTGTAAACATCTGTTGCAGCAGCACTGCCAGGCAGAATAACAACTAATCAATCCCTGCAGGATCCATAGGTACCAGGTCTGTATGATACTCACCCTACACCCACAATTGTGTCAATTCTGCGGGAATTAAAGCGCATTTATGGATGAAAGATTCACCTAGAATTTCAGCAAAATCTGGGCCTCAGAAGCTTCCAACAAAAGGCGTCCACCATCAACAAAACCTTCGAGGGAACGCATACGAATATCTGGCGCAGAGGCCAGCGGTCGCGCTTGGCTTAATGATGGTCCGAGACTGATTTTGGTCCCCGCTTCCTGGAGAATGAAACAGTGACGCAACTTCGGAGGTGCTGAATGCGGAGGACATGATGCTTTCAGCACCGCCTCCGCCATCTGAATGAGATGGGTTTCGTTTGTTTCGACAAGTGGGTAGCTCAGGATCCGGTCGCTCAGAATGGTATTATCGTCGGATTGCAGCGCGACAGCTACTTTTGCAAAGGGCTGGATGGCAATCTTGTGAGTACTGCATGGGCTGAGAATCACATCTGTGCCCAATCTGAGTATATTGATGGTGCTGCTGTCAGACCCAGGAAAAGCGAATGAAAACGTCTCCATGATAATGAAGTCCCGCACTGTTTTTGCATAGGCTTCCCAGGGCTGTACAGCATCGCCCAGCCGGACACGTGCTGGCACTGTTGGTATGGAAAACTGGTTGATAGTCGGCTGCGCCACTATTTTGTGGCCATGGAAATGCGCCGGTCCACCGTCGAACTGGAAGAGAAGCTGGCCATTTTCACCATTAAGAATCGAAATCGTCCCCGTTCCCACCCACTTCTCATTACCACTTAGCACCACAAGCTCATGCTGTTCACCAATGAGTACAAGCCGTCTGCAGGTTTTGTTATGGGCCCAATTTCTTGCCCCGACGACGGATGACTCGTAAATAACAGTGGGGTTGCTGGCTCGAAAGTCGATGCCAACCAGATCAAAAGTGTCACGGTTTGAGCCCCGTCTCGCGCAATGCAGGACAGACCTCCCTATTAAGAGCGGAGTGAGCTCGCCTGGAACACCATATCTTGGGTCATTGTGCCTGTGGTCTTGCCGCCAGACAGTTTTGCCATCAACGGGCGAATAGACAGCACTTCTAATCGGCATCGTGAGAATTAGCGGACCTGGTCAGTGGCATATAGATTGTACTATATGATCATTATTATTCGCACCTGGCACGGTCTTTCCCTGTCTCTCTGAGCCGCAGGAGTAAAAGGCCCTCCCGATTCATCTCAAGGCACATCAGGACCACTTGAACCCTCCAGACCTTCTTGAGGGCAACTTCTTTAGTAAGCATGACTGCGCCACCGGGAACAGCAAGTTGATGCCAAGATACGGTTAATTCGTGTGTGATACTCCAACCAGCTACAAAGTTTCCGACGATGGTCATATCATAGTAACTCCGGAATCTGAATTCTTGCATTGATGATGGTTTTCCTGACTGAATGCAATGTTTTTGACGGGCTGTGAGTGAGTAAAGGTGCACAAAAAAATCAGCATGATTTGACTTAAGTTGGGTATGCAATGCATCAGAATGTATAATAGACTAAATAAATACCCACCTTGGACTTTGAACGCCTCCCAAATTGCGGTGGTTGACTCTCGTTGGAGATCCCAGATAATATGCGGAAAATGGACACGGAATCCGAATGCTGCTACCCACCAGTGGATGGTGTCTCTCCAACCTTTGCACACACACTCGCAACAAGTGAGATCCAGAAGCGAGAGATAATGTAAGATGAGATTCACAACATCTCTATGCATACGGGCGAAAGGATCCAGATTGGGACTGCTTTGAGTGCTCGTACTGGAACAGCCATCATCGACTGCTATTCGCTTTGACCTGCCGCTTCTTCTAAGCTGGCCTGCATCAACTGTGGATTTCCTTTTTCCTGGCATGGTGGGAGAATCTTGGGGGGTGTATCTTAAATTCAAAGAGAACTATACAGTCGGGTGCTCTTTGCAGGCACTGAGCCCTTGTGTGTGATCCCGACTTCTGCCAGGTGTTGTTGTCGGCTTATTCTCAGTCGCTCCTCGCCAAGTAAAAAGCCCCTGACTTGGCCACCACATGCTCTGGGATTCAAGATGGTCAATTTGAGGATATGCAGAATCCTCTTCCGTTCTTGGCGCTCGTGTTCGATCTTGGCACCTGAGACATACGAGATCGACACATCTCTTGGATGGAGTTGAAGGTCATTATTTTAAACACAGGTTTATTCTGTCTCTCTTTCTCCGTTCATACGTCCTGTTAATCTTCTCAGGACATCTTATCTGACATTTTAACTATTGCCAATTGATTATCTGACTAGTTTATAACTCTGAACATATAACCCTTGTGTATCTGAAGATCGTTGGTACTGCTGGGTGTTTGCTCCACTTCTTAATATGATTGTTGTGATTTTACGCTAGATTTTGAAAGAGTCAAATGTCTCAGAGGTGGTCCTGTTTGATTTCTTCTACCTATTTATTCCATTTCTCTAGGTGAGCGATCTTCACGGGTAAATAATTCCTAGCGGCATCCTGGGGCTTGAAATTGGCCTAATTGACCGGAACGGAGGCTGAAAATTGCTCCCTTAAGGCCTTTATGGAAGGAGTGAAGAAGTATTCACCACCTTTCTGATCAACCCACGGACTGATACCAAGATTAAGCTTAACAGTCTTGTCCGGATTGCTTCCATCATATAAACTGATGTGACCCTCGGGATGGTCGGATCGGAGTCTCTGGTTGACAAAGGGGTCCATACCAGGGCCGTCGGGGAAAGTCTTGGTCTTGTACTCAGGGAAGGACGAGTTACTCGCCCAGCCTATATTTATTAGCATCGTTAGCAGATCCCAGGAAATTGAATTTAAATGGTAAACTTACGAGTCATGAGGAAGTTGAACCCGTCCCGAATAAGACTCTGGTAGCACGTAAAGTAGATCCCGCGTTGTTCAATTGTTCTCTTCTCCTGCTTTTCCTGCTCGGTGAGTTCAGGACCAAAGGTGATCCCACGACGGAGGATGACACTAGCATCCTCCTCTTGTCCTTCAGCGTCAGACTCGTCACTGTCTGGCTCTGGAAGCTCCGTAGTATCGCCATCTTCTTCAGTCCCAACATCACGTTTCTTATCGGCTCGAGGACGCATCTTGCGGATGTGAGCGGCAAACGGACAACCTTTGATACTCTTCTTGGGTCTGAAATCAAACTTGTTGTCAAATGCCAAGTCTGGATTGTCCTCATCGAGGGCCTTGGCGACAGGGGCTCCTGATTGTCGATTAGTTCTTGCCTAGTCGGTGGATCAAAATATGATATGGGGATGGTAGGCCTACCGCTCTTCCATCGTCCCATTAGATGAGCACCCAGCTTCGCAGGACCATTGGGTCCCTTATAGTTGGTCCCTGGGACTTTCGGTGCCCACTCCTCGAGGAACTTTTCAAATTCGGGAACCTTTTGGTCGAGCTGACGAAAGACGAGGAAACTGCCCTCCTTAGCCCACTCCGGGCCTCTTTTCATATTCGGGTCACCTTTGTGGCCCAGAAAGATGTACCTAAGTCCTGTTAACGAGCAATTTACAATCAAGCTGTTAACAGGGTCTGACACACCCAGGAGGACAGGCATGGGGTTCACCCTTGGCTGGGGGATCATCCAGGCCTTTAATCCTTGGTTGGGAGATGTGATCCTCATAACCAAAGCTACAGAGTCAGCATCATTCACAGACAATAGCATGAAAGTAGGAGAAACCGTACTGCTCTTTGCCACGGTTTGCACCAGGACGCTGTTGGCCATCTCTTCTGAAGGCAATCTTCATACTGGCCCGATTGGCATCCCCAACATTGAAGGCATCCTCCAGATCATAAACCTTCTTGCGCACAGCTTTCGCAGTGTGGGCAGCGACAATGAAAACACCGTCGACTCGCCACTCCCAACGTTTGAGGCCTTCCTTGGTTTCGTTTCCAGGAGGAGCCCTGAAGTCCGGATGCAAAGCAGCAGGACTATCGGCACCTTCATAGACGAGGTCATCGAACATTCCTTTTTCAAAAAGACCTTCGTTGATCCTATCCCTGCAATAATCATCTGGATCCTTTTTCAGAGTCGCGGAAAATTTCGCTTCAACTTCAGGAGGTTCCACCTGAGAAAGTGTCAAAAAATGAATATACACAGCTATCAAACCAGTACGTAATTGGAGAGAGAGCAGCGAACCTTGAGCAAGCCCATGTGGGTGAAGGCGATGTTCACTGCGGTAAAAGGCTTCCGGTCTGCTTCGGGAATATCACGTCGGGAGCTGGCACATGCTTCTTCCAGCTCACCAGTTGACTTCAGGTGGTCCTCGCATTGAGTGCCGGTGGTGATCTCCCCATTGTCAAGGATATCTCTGAGGTGTATCCTGAACCTCTCTTTATTGGTGATCTTAAAGAAGAGGAAGGATTCATAGTACTTGGGAAGGCGGGGCCAGATGCTGCCCTGGATGTTGTCAGTGTCGACCACTCGCTCTTGCTTGTTGACAGGCATTCTGATCTATGCGCGCCCTGGAGAGTGTAAAGGGAATGAGTTCTGCTGCGCACTCTGAGTACTGATGGCCCCTTTTATGTCTGTAAGCAGGCTGAGGACGAGTATTCGATTTCATCACCAGGATCAGCTCAGCTCCCCCTCCTTGACCTCCCTCTATCCCTCCATCTAAATTGGAAACTGCATCATACATCACGAGCTAAAGCAATCGCTAATGAACAGACCATGATTTGTGGATTCCTCGACCAAGACAAGGTGAGGATCGTCTTGATGCAGGTTCCTTTCTCCACACACTGAAGCGGATCTGTCGCATGTGCGGCGTGTTGATCCACTCTTCCTGCCGCTGTGAGGATGGCGTCCAATGTGATCAGTCTGTCATCCACATGTGGTGACGGTGAGGAGGACGTATGATTCTTAGGCTGATCTGGCGGATCCCGGTGTCTGAGATCACACTAATCACATCCCATAGATTAGTATCCCGATGGATAGTAATTCGGATCATCATCAGCACAGACTGCAGCATTTCCTCAGCTGAACAGTGGGGTGTAGTGGAGTCCAACGTAATACCTGCAGACACGATTGCATGACCTTCTTGTATACCAATCTCATAGATAGCATGAGTACGGCGAGATGCGCATCCGGTGATATGACTTTCGACAATAGCCAATCAGATGGATTATATATATGACACCCTGTGAACCAAACTCTCGACTCAATATGATTGATACATGGAACTGGAAGGGAAGGATGCAGGACCGAGCCGTCCGCATGGTGGAGCTGAGCAGATCCACTTGGGAGTTCGTGGCGTAAGATAGAATCGTAGAAAGGGTCAACTAGAACCATGATCAGCAATGGATCGTCCGCCAGTCAGCCACTCGGGAAGGGCGATCTCAGCCGTAATAGATAATCGCCGAGGAAGCAGGTTTGCCGAGTTCCCGGGCAAGCGGATCATCCACACTTCTTGCCTTGGGATTTCTGCACTTCGTACCAGATTGCTGGTACATATTTCCCTCCGGCCCCATATCCAATCAGTACTCCTAGGATTACAGCATATCCATACACCAAGTAGATCGATGGTGTACCAGCGTAAGGTAATCGGTCTACCATATACCTCTCTATCATCGACACGCAGTTAGGATATCAGATCTGTCTGTGATGATGCATCTTGCGATCAACGCACGAGTGGAGATACAGGGGACTAGACATGCAATACAATCCCAACAAGGAAGGATTCGCATCCCTAAACTTCATACTGGGCCACAAGTGATGGTATAGGAGCCGAAAGATCAATCTCGTCACATCTCAGCCCAAATCCACCGATGATCCAAAGCGAACAGGTGTTGGTGGCGAGCTGCATCCCAACTGCCAGGGCAGCCACCGACATTACGTATGGCGCGCGGTTGTTGATACTTCCCATCCGGCTGTTATTTATAAGCAATCTCCTTTTCACTCTTTCATCCCATCCACCCTCATTCATCTGCATCAAAATGAAGTTCCAATGGACACATGGTCTCCTCCTGGGGGCAGTGGCTGTCGAAGCCTTCAAACCCGCTGAATTTTCTTATGAATCCTCCGAAGCGCAGCGCGTTGAGATTGCCAAATCAATGTCTGGCCGGATTAAATACCAGTCTCCTCCTCCCGACTCAGACCTTATCCCCAAAACCAACGCAAAGAACTCCAGTGAGAACTGGAAGGTCCAGTGCTCCAGCCAGTACGAAGGCAATGAGTGCGAATTTGCCATTGACGACCGGAGCGAAAGATACTGGCTTAGCGACCCTTCGAAAGAAGGGAACGCTCCCTGGATCGTCGTCGATCTGCGCAAAGAGTACTATGTTTCCGGTCTGACAATGCTGCCTCGTCTGGACAAGAGTGTTGAGCGTGGCCAGATTGGTGAACACCGTATCTCACTCTCGCAGGACGGCGAAAACTGGGCCGAAGTCGCATACGGTACCTGGGGGTCGAACAAGAGTCCGAAAATGTCGGCCTTTATCCCCAAGCCTGCTCGTTTTATTAAGCTCATTGCTGAGACTGAATCCTGTTCCAACCGGTCTCAGATCAAGAATGGGCCGATCTCTATCGTCAACCTTGCCGTTTACTCCTACAACGAAGGCACTTTCCCCAAGCACGAGCCCAGCAAGGGCGTTTGGGGTCCCACAATCAATCTACCAATTGTTCCCGTGTCCGCTGCGGTCGAACAACATGGTGACATTATCATGTGGTCGGCCTGGGCTGATGACCAGTTCTTCGCCTCCCCCGGTGGCAAGACCCTGACGACCACCATGAACCGCGACGGCATCATCACGCAGAGTCAGGTCTTTGAAACCAAGCACGACATGTTCTGCCCGGGTACCTCCATGGACATCGACGGAAACATTGTCGTCAGTGGTGGTGCTGACTCTGGTCGCACCAGTGTGTACAATGGCACGGCGTGGGTGAAAGGCCCCAGCATGGCGATTCCTCGTGGCTATCACGCTTCGACAACCCTCTCTGACGGTCGCATTTTTACAATCGGAGGGTCCTGGAGCGGCGGAGACAAGATCGAAAAGAACGGCGAGGTCTACGTTCCTGGGGAGAATGCAAGGTGGGAACGACGTCCCGGCGCCAAGGTCGAACCGATGATGACCGACGACCGTCTGGGGGCATGGCGGGCCGATAACCACGGCTGGCTGTTTGGCTGGAAGGATAGGAGTGTCTTCCAGGCAGGTCCCAGTAAGATGATGCATTGGTTCAATGTCGATGCCAAAGATTACAAGGGCAGAATCAAGGGTTCCGTGGAAGAGGCGGGAAGTCGCAAAGACGACCATGACTCCATGTCTGGGAGCGCCGTTATGTATGATGCCACCAAGGGCAAGATCCTCACATTCGGTGGCCAGCGTCACTACGACGGCTCCTACGGTTCCAAGAATGCCCATGTCATCACTCTGGGAAATCCCTATCAAGCACCCAAGGTCGAGGTGGCCGGCAAAGGCCCTGATGGGACAGGTGAAGGCGGAATGAACTTCCAGCGTGTTTTCCACACCTCGGTGGTCCTTCCAGATGGCAAGGTCTTTATTGCTGGTGGTCAGACCTGGGGTAAGCCTTTCCACGAGGGAGACATCAATTTCACCCCGGAAATCTATGATCCCGAGACAGACACATTCTTGAAGCTGAGCCGCAACAACATCAAGCGAGTCTACCACAGTATCTCCATGCTGCTGCCAGATGCTACAGTTCTCAACGGTGGCGGTGGTCTCTGCGGTAACTGCTCGGCTAACCACTATGACGCTGAGATCTTCACTCCACCATACCTCTTCACCGCCGACGGCCAGAGAGCCACCCGTCCGGAGATCATCAATGTCATAAACGGAGGTGCGAGAGTCACCATCGGCCAGGTATTGAGATTCCAGACAGACTCGGAGATCAATTCTGCATCCTTGGTCCGTGTCGGAACTACCACCCACACCGTCAACACCGACCAGCGTCGTATTCCCCTCAACCTCAAGCCGTTGCCTCAGAATAAGTACGCCGCTCGGCTCCCTGACGACGCTGGCATTATCCTTCCAGGATGGTATATGCTGTTTGCCATGAATGGCGCGGGCACTCCCAGTGAGGCTAAAATGATCAAGGTGGAACTTCCGTCGGGTTCTTCGTACGAGCCCAAGAAGTACGACGAACAGGACGGGGCTCCGGCGTCTGGCTATCCCGGACTGGCTCACGACTGCGATGACGATGAAGAGGTCCAGGGGATAATATCCTTTATCTTCACTTCGTCCAGCTACTTTTGGAAGTCTTGGAAGTCAGCCTTGGTCACCCAGGCTTAATTGTCTATATTATGTACCAGATCGTAGGTTATTCCTACGATGCAATCTGTAACATCAATGAGAGTGTTATTGTTTTATTAATTGAGCGTATGATGCTCCTAGTCTGTAAATCCTGTGATATGGATAATGTTATTATCTAGTTCTTATAGATGTAAGTCTGCAGTAATTGCACGATGCCATGTTTGTCCGGAGCAGGATTATAATATCATCTGCCTGCAGGAACAGTGAGGAGTAGAAGAATTTGTACAGGTATATTTGTATACAGGCTAATCCGAATGTAGGTCCCTTGCTCGAGTCTTGTCGGTACCAAAAGGGAAAAGAACAAAAGCCTTCGTGTCTGCGGAGTCATCAAATGGGCTATACTCTTGGCAGATAAAGGCAAATGCACAATAAGAAGATTAGTAGAAGCCAGTAATCCTATAACCAACACACCTAGTGAATACTTCCATCGATGTGCCAAGTTTAATCCGAAGCCGAGAGCCGAAGCCGCACCAGGGTTTATCTTAAGAAGCGGGAATAGTACACGACCTACCATTACATGCACTCCCTGAGTGTTGCTCCTTACTGATATATTGATCGCAATCAGCCGTTCTGTCTTTTGACTTTAAAGTCAAAATGCCCCACCAGCAAAACGACAGTGCTCCTGAAAAACAGCAGGCTAGGTCTCATGCCAGAGAAGAATCTGCATACAGTGCACCGGTGAATGGGGGTCTGCAGGCCTGGCTACAGGTGGCAGGATCTTTTTTCCTATTTTTCAATTCATGGTATCTTTCCTGAGATTTACCGTCGAGGTTTACATCACTAACGCAGGACATTCACACACTAGGGGAACGGTGAACACGTTCGGTGTCTTCCAAACTTACTATGAAATCACGCTGCTCAAGGACCAGTCCAGCTCGAATATCTCCTGGGTTGGCGCCATACAGGCATTTCTCTTGCTTGTCGTCGGTGTCGTCACTGGTCCTCTCTACGATGCGGGATACTTTTACGTCTTGGTGTCCACGGGGTCTGTCCTGAATGTGGTTGGCTTCATGGCCTTGAGCGTATGCACGGAATACTGGCAGGTGCTCCTCGCCCAGGCCTTCTGCGTTGGTGTTGGTAGTGGATGTTTGTATATTCCCTCTGTGGCAATTATTCCACAGTACTTCTCATCTCGCAAGGCGATTGCCACGGCCGTTGCAGCGTCCGGAAGTAGCCTTGGAGGAGTTCTATACCCAATTGTGTTTCGGCAACTGCAGCCTCATATAGGATTTGGATGGACTACTCGCGTGCTGGGTTTCCTGATTCTTGCGACGACATCGTTCTCACTCAGTGTTATGCGCGTTCGCCAAGTTCCAAAGCAAAGGCGCATTCTGATCGAATTCTCTGCGTTCAAGGAGGTCCCGTATACGCTGTTCTGTATGGCGATGTTCTTTGGCTATATCGGCTTCTTCAACCCGATCTTCTACATTGAAGCGTATGCTATCCAAAAGCATGCCATGGAAGAGACGCTTGCATTCTATCTTGTCTCCATCCTAAATGCCGCCTCAGTTCCAGGTCGGATTGTCCCTGGCCTTCTTGGCTTGCGCTTCGGTCCATTAAATATTCTCCTAGGAAGTGCAATCATCAGCGGTATCCTTTCACTCAGCTGGGTAGCCGTCTCCAACGCTGGCGGCCTAATAGCGTTGGCCGTCCTGTACGGCTTTTTCTCCGGCGCTTTTGTCTCACTCCCGGCGGTTGCCTTGACGACTTTGACACCAAATCTCCAGACACTTGGGACTCGAATGGGAATGTGCTCTCTGTTGTGTGGTTTTGGATCTCTGTGCGGTGCGCCGGTTGCAGGCGCCATCCTGGACGCTACGCGATCGTACCTAGGGGTTCAGCTATACTCAGGGCTCACCGTCGGTACGACAGGTGTTCTCCTCTTTTTCGCCAGTCTTCTTAAGGGAAGAACTAATTAGGGACCGACTCGTCTCTGTGGCCAGACAAGGATTCTGGTTTCAAGGCTTAAATTGAGGCGTTAATGTGCTCATTGCTACCGTCGTTCCAACTCAGATGTCTGGTGCGACAGAGAGTAGGACCTTCCTCGCCTGGGTCTAGAGGTTTCTTCTCCCACAATAAGAGCTAATACTAGGCATGTGCCCAGTTATATAGAAAGCAGAAACCTCAGCAAAAAATAGAGCTCAGCGCCGTCAAGATCCATTATGCCGTAGCACATAGTCTCATATATTTGAGTACAATCTCGCAGGCTCGGCTAGGCTCCATCCCAGTCAATCCAGTCAAAGGTGTTCAAAAGTTCAAGGTGTGGATAACCAGTAACAGCACTCTCTTCCCAGAATTGTCCCTCAAGGAGGGCATCGGGACTAGGTTGGTGGGAACCCAGAACAGGTGGCACATTAAGAATACGATCCAGACACCGACCAAGGATCCTCCGAATAAACGAAACCGTATCTCCGCTAGATGCCAACGGCTGGATCCATTCGAGGTACGCAACAAGCAAACTAAGGTTCTGGATAATGTCCGAGCGTGGGAAGTGTAGGATATATTCTGGTCGCAGCAGCTCGAGGCAGAGGATTCCACTAGGGGGAACAGCGTACGACATTGCCTGCCTTCGTCAGTAGGTTACCCATGTAGTCAGGAACAGATGGGAATATGCCAGCCACTCAAAGTCACTATAGAGACCAACAAAACGGTCCTTTTTCTTCCAGAATATCAAGGTCAGTTCCAGCATGCGCTGGCTTACGTTGACTAGGTCCCGGGTGGTTTTTGTCTTATAGCGTGTCAAGAGGCGTTCCAGCAGGAACAAATTGAGCAGTGACTCGAGTTTGGTGAGTATTTGTGCGTAGAGATCATACCCTGGAATGTCTCCACTGTCTACCTTACTCGACGAGAATATGATCGACTCCGGTAGCTGCATGTACGTATCATGTGTGCTCTGCTTCAACCTCCTGTATGACGTTTAGTATTATATGGACTCAGCGAGGAAGACGCACATGGCGCGTTCTACCAACTGTTCCGAGGGGACATCCAGCGAGGCTTGCACAAGCTCCAGTATCTCATGTCGGATCCGAGCGAACATTGTACGGGACCGCAGAATCGTCGTGGAGTGAATTCGGCCGTACTTGTTCCATCCATTCAAGTCCAGCTCAGCGGCTGCAGCCAGAGGATCGCCCGACAATAGCGCCTCATCGCTCAAGTCCAATGGAAGAGAAGTCGATGAACAGGCCTGACTCAGCATTGGCGGTCTGCCAGTGAAAGTTGATATGACCTTGTCGATGTTGAAGACTGCGGCGAAAACTCTCCTTTTCATCTCGTGCTGTAGTGTCGGCTGTTTTGATGCAGCTGTCAGCTCTCGATGTAATCCTATGGACGTGGCAACAGCAACGAGCTCGCCATGCTGCATCCAGCATGAGAGACCTGTCTAGTTAGTATCCTGCCATTTATTCTAGCGTACCGTCGAGCTACATACTTTTGTCACCGTTCAGGATACCTTCTAAGATATTGTGCTTGTAGAGCAGATACACAAACAAGGCGTTGACTGAGCCAAGCTGCCGGCACAGATCAATGCACAAGGACGCAGAATGCTTTAGGTGGGCCATCAACCGTTTCGGTCCAATGACAGATGGATGCTGCTGACAGTATCGGGAGACGGCCTCGCTCTCCGGGGACGAGGATATCGCTCCGAACGCCCAGTAGGTGTACAAGATACCGAGGGTTTCCCACCGCATCTGCCTCCCTGTAAATGATGCCAGCCAAGCTTGCGGATCTTGCTCCCCCTTCAATGTTGGCTTGCTATTTGCTGAAATATGAGCAGCGAGAGTCAGCAAGTCGTCTCTCGACCGTCGTGTTAGGGCCGGGCGGAATGCATTCCACATCCTTTCTGACGAGTGATGGGCGGCTAGCCGAATCCAGCCATCATTTGGGTTGACATGCCTCGAGAATAGACTCGGACAATCCCGCTCCCCGGGTATCTGTTGTAGAATTTCGGCACCGAGCTGCAGCCGCTGCCTGTCCACATCAGAGTTCGGTTGCGGGATCGAACGCAAATCAGGATCAGTAACACGGTCCGCCTGACTCCCCAATGCACTGACTGTATTCTCCAACTCAAACCGATCACCATGCTCCATGAAAACTGAGGTAAAGCTTGTCGGACCCAGATACTCCGTCGGGCTGTCGATCACGGGTGTGGTCTGTTGTGGAACCCGCCGATTCTCCGACGCATATGGCGCATGGACTCGGTCCCTGGACGGGCCGGCTGACTGTCCTACGTCTTTGGTAATCTTATCTACTCCTGTGTCTGCCACGGAACGCTCAAAATAGACGCATTTCATCGAGAGCTTTTGGCATCGCTGGCACGTGGGGTAACTGTGGTCGCATGCTAATTTCCGCCTTCGACAGGCCTCACAGGCGGCCTTGCGACCGTTTCGGCGCGTGAAAGGAGTGCTCATTGAAAACGTACAGAGGGTGGCACATTGCAGGTAAGGTCAACATCAAAGAGGGAGTCAAAGGCCGAGGTCAGACTTGAATTTGATCTCTGCAAATCACGGTTTCGCTCCCTGCAGCTTTTTCCCCGACCAACTTTTTTGCTTTGTTGGGCCTGGATTCTCGCCCTTTTGCTTTGTCAGATTTTGGTACTTTGTTAGAAGTCGCTTCTTCGGATAAATTAGACACCATCCATGGACGATGTAACATGGGACATGGATTCTCGGCACTGAATTTTGCCAACCCATAATGATGCCAAGTCACATAGCACATACTATATATTCAAGATTTATGACTGACAACTCACTACTAACTTTTACTAGATTAGTGCTATTAGTGCTTAAAAACTGGTGTTTAACACTACATGGACAGCAAATTATCTACACGGTAGTACTTGCATCTGTCAGCATATTGGCCGATCTAATGTCTCTGTGGTGTTATAATACGGGTACTCTGGGTAGAGATTGCAGCACCACTACTGAGGGGTGTTAAGTGCATACAGGAATATAATTTGAGACAACAGAAGGAATGGGTGTGGAATATATTTCTGGGGACTCCTGTAATGACGCTTAATTTGATCATCTACTTTCGTGTAACATGAGCCTCTGCAGTATTGTTGTTGGATTCTCTCCTGTTATCTGGAATGTATAATCACGGGCCCCGGGAATTAGGGCCTCCCGTCAATTCCACCATGCTGAGGGGTAGGCTATTTAGCCATTAATATAATAATCCGAGTACAGGCAATAACTCAATTCCTATTCACATAAATTATTTCCAGGAAGAAACTTGTGACGCATGGCCACCACCTCAGCCGATTGCTTGAATGTCAACGATGTAGGCGCCGGCCGTCTGGTCCGAGTACACTGCCTTGGTCAATTCAGCTGGCTCAAAGGCCCAAAATCATCTGTATATTTCTAACCTCTTCTAATGATGTCGCTGGAGACGTGGCACATGATATAGGCGACTTTGAAGCCGCCTAGCATCTTCTTATTAGATGCAGACCTTCTCCACGCTTCTCGAGAGTCATTCCTGCTACGGGATTCGACTAGTTGACAGGGACTCTGAAAGTCCTTAAATAAAAGTAGACTAGGCATATGTAGTGTATATTGTATTTGAGGACCAAATATACTCTTGCCACCCAACTCACTGGAGTCGCAAAGTCTCCACATTATGGAACTTGGTAGCAGCAGTGCCAGGTTATTGTGTTTAGGCGTAGTCTATCATTTTCGTGACAATGTGATATCTGTGTAAATACCTTCTGAATTGCAGCACACTAGTGGAATTCACAGAGGCTAATGCGTAAAAAAGCCATTCTCTTGCACGGATTCATATGTTATATGTGATATCCAACTGTGTATATATGTATTGCATATAATTGCTACATAATTCTAGTATGGGACTGGGGCCGCCTAATGGGCCGTGCTCTAGTCACTGTCCTTATACCTTTCAGGCTTTCCCTCCCCCTCGCAATCTAGGCTTCGTAGCCCTTTAAGATCCTATACATCAAGCAGATATGAAAGGCAGACCAGTTATAGTTATGACCTCCTTCCACTATCGTTAGGGTAAGCGTCTTATATAATCTCATGCTGAAGATGGGTATTATAGTAGCTATTTACATGGAACACTAGAACATGAATAATGTAGCAAGGTCTTGACATAACTGCCCACTAGGTGTTTACATCTATTAGGCATACTTCACTACAGAACCCAGCATTCAATCAAGACCGTTTTGATTGGAAGAGGGCCAAGATGAGCCACGGAGCTTCAACAGAGCCAAGAAACTGTCTACCAAGAGTAAAGAGTGATAGCCCCACGAGGAACCGATTAAGTCTTTGTCGTGTCAGAATCAATTTAATTCCCATCGGTGACCCCTCTCCTGTGTCAAAATGCCACATCGACAACCATCGAGTCTCCTACCCTTTCCCTCTTCTCCTACACCCCCCAACCACATGGATCAAATGCAGGACATGGAGGACTCATTCATTTTAGCTGCTGACACGTTTCTGTTGGTGAGTCAAAAGAAATTGTCTACTGAAGCCTGCACTCACTTCCCTTAGGAACGATGGCAGGAAGATTCCCTTCTCTCTCCTGAGGCCCAGCGGGAGCAAATTTTTACCGAATTTGTAGCCTCGGCGTCAACGGTCAGCAGGTACTGATCCATTCTATCTCTGTCTCCATTATTTACACCTCCTGCACAGAATAGATACACTAACGGATCACCGCCGAGGGTCTAGCCTTACAGAGACCAACTAAGACAGCGTGGTTCCCGTTGGCCGAGTTGACGCCCTAGGAGCGAGGGCTACTGGATCGCGTACGCCGGCCGGCAGCGGAACGGTTTGCTAAGGGTAACTTGGCTCCCCACGTGTTATGAGTCCTCAACGACGCTGCATTTTCCAATATAGGTAGCAGGAATGAGGACCAGTTTTCGGGTGAGGTAGTCTCCCTGATTGATCCCACATTACATGACTTCGGGGCTGACTGGCACAAAGACTTCCTTGGCATCCCACAGCTCCTGGAGTTTGGAGGCTCTGCCAACGGTTACAACAAGCGCCTGCAGAAGGCGCTGCAGGAAGTGCTGAGACGAAGAAGAGGAGGACGCCAAGGAGGATGAGGACGACTACACCGTGTACCACTGGACTCTTGTAGTAGGGCGGATTGATATTGTGAATAGGACAACGCTGGCCACTGAAGGCTGGAATGCTGACAAGGTTCGTAATGTCTTCTACGATGAGTGGCGAGTGGCGCCGGGTATTGCGTTCGTACCATACGGAGGTGGATGAGGCTGCGGACATCACCTGTGTGGACGATTATATCCTGAATGAGAATGCTGGGCCAACGGCAAGATAGGCAAGGACTACAAATGGGGGGGCCCCCTTGGGTCCGCCATATGACTAGGATGACTCTGATGAAACTGACAGTGAGGGGAGTGCTGATGATAATGAATAAAGAGATCCTACATAGTGTAGGCTACACCCTGGGTTTCTCGAACTAAGGAACTTTTGTTGGTCATAGTAATGAACAAAGTTCGCTCAAACAAGGGTCTCCACTGGCCCGGGTCCTCCAGCAAGGGAGGCAAAAAAAAGCCATACATAGTTTTGCCCATCGCTCCCCAAGGCGCAAACAGGAAAGAGAAGAAGCTGCTTCAATGTTAACAACGACAATCTCGCAACTACTCGCCCAGAATGCATGGCTGTCAGCTGCGATGAGTGCCCATTCGCGTCCTGCAAAGAGGGAGTGGATTTGTACCCTATGCTGCAGGGCTCCACCACAGCGGGTGTAACGAGTGCACCAGCAGACATTCGAGAGAGGGTCAGTAGTATGTATATGAGTATATATTTATATACCTGTCGATTTACTGATGGATGCCATGAGCTATTGGGCGCGCTATTAACTAACTATCTATCTATCGAGATATATATATATATATACTGATCTAGGGCGTAAGACTAGATTAATGTTAGTTAAGCATATTACTTCTAAGAGCCATAAGTCACGACTCACATGCAATTGATGGGCTATTGATATCCATATCGGGTATGCTCAACCCATTCAATAGAGGTTAGACCAGGGTCTACCTAAATCCAACCCAGTGTGCAGTATTGCTTGGGTTGATATGGATGTGCGGATTGAGTCAGCCGGCATACTTGTACTGCATGAAGCCACCATGCGGGGTAATACGCGACTTGAACAGCTCCTCCAACATCTTCAACTGTCCAACTCTTCCACACAGCCCGTTGCAACACTCAACATGCACGCCTGGATCGATCCCCCCCTTCGCGATGGAGAAGACGGGGATGAGCGGGAACCCACTGAATCCGAAGCCATCGCCAACATCGACCAGTGGTATCAAGAAGGACGACCGCTGTTTCCCCGCGATTCCCTCCAAGATGTGCGCGACCAGCTGCGGAAGCCCCTCAAAAAGGGCGACTCCATTTACGTGAAAGCGTTCGATGGGTCGATCTACGAATGGCCTGTGAAAACCGGCGACATCAAAACAGTTTGGGAGCCCGACGATGAGACGGGAGAGGAGAAACGGGTGCAATGGGTGCTGTGAGAATAAACATATCTTTTCTATCTCTTTTTGGACGACGCGAGAAAGGAAAATTTGGCTAATTCCACGATATGTTCCAAGGACCACCCCGCACATTTCTTATCGCTCATTTACAGGGCTTAAAGAGGTGCTAAAATACAGCCTGTCACAGGCGTATTGCAGCGTGGGGATAGAACACTGGATGACCCGCGTCGGCCGCGGGCCCGAGCACGAACAACTGGGAAATTCTGACTCAGGACTGGAGTTTCTGGACACTACATTGCGGAACTGGGAGGGTAGCGAAGCATGGAGGGACATCAAATCCACACTCTCGTCTTTGAACCTCAATATCAAGATCGGCAAGGTGATAGGTATGGCATGCGGGTCTTTCACACCGACATTGGACTGCCGAGGATCCAGAAGATCAGCCGTTCAACATGCACTCCTCTTAACGCTAAAGAGCTTTCTGCAGGAAAGCAATTTAGGCACCACTGATGTCGCGTGCTACGTCCAGGACCCAGGATATTCCAATACTGATTGGCTGGTTCTTCAAAGATCAGATATCAAGGTGCTCGAGGACCCGGAGGGCTTCCTCGAAATGGATGATGCTTCCCTCGTGTTTTCCTGCAGCCCCAACATTTGTGTCAAGGAGATTGTTGCGGACATTGCTCGACCGCCCATTCTCATCTGGTGTACTGTCAAAGAGGAAGATCCGGAATGCCCCCTGTACGTGTCCTTGGCGTCTATGATGACCTTGTTTGGTTGATGTTGGTAACAGCACCGATCCAGACTCTCCGCGGGTCAGGGAGATGATCCGAACGTGTTACGATCAGTTTCCGTTCCCCGAGGATCATGATGATAACTTTACGTGCTTGACGATATACGTCAAGAAACAGTGCCAAGTTCCACAGTAGGAGAAGAGTTGGGAAGCTCGCTGTCATGCCATTACAGCTCAGTTCTTAGTTGTGTCAAGGGTTAGGTCTGGCTTCTGACATTGGACGAATACTAGGAGTGAACCACTGTTCCAGAAGAAGCTTGAAGAACGAACAGTATATTTTTTCATTGAATCGGTCTACTATAAGCGAGCGATTTAGGAAGACCAGTAAACATCTACTCCCGGTTAGCTGTGCCGTGTCAATGATACAGGAACTTCCTGTATTTAGCATCACCCAATAGGATGAGATACAGTATTTCTAAAAACCCAAGCATCAATCATTTCGGATGAGCATATAGGAAGAATTCCTTTGAGAGAAGCTGTTACTAGAGCACAAACTTCCCAGGTTTTTCAGAAACAAGCGACTAATCAAATGGCCATGCGTGTTCTAGTTCACGCACTTCCTCAATGTTTCGCATGTCCTTCAGTATGAACTCCTGCTTCCCCTAGGTATGATCTCTCTTGTCTTGGCAAATTGCTCATGGCTTACCACTGCCTGTTCATAAAAATAATGCTTACTGATCATTTCCTGTGCGTCAGCGTGATGGATGTTGTCGCACCTGTACTGTGCTTTCCGATCTCTTCAAGCATGCCCTTAGAGAAGTCCAGTGGAGGTCTTCTATTTGCAGTATGACATTCTTAGAATCACAGCCTATTTTCCCTGCTGCTAATCTACCAATATCCCTAAGTATGTCGCTTCTCCATCAAGAAGAAGCTTCCGAGCAAACAAAAGTAGATGAAAAAATGATACTCGAGAGCCTTGAACTGATGCATGCGTTTCTTGCGCACAAAATATCTTCATGTGCATGACCACAGCAATCAGCTATTATAGCGTAACAAATAGTAATGGTAATAAAGCTGCAGAGTTAAACATGGGCTAGCCCTTCCAATTCAGTAACTCACAGTTGATATCCTAATCAAGTCTGAAAATAATGGCGGAGTTGATTAACAAGAGACTATTATTTCATGTCTAGCTAGTTATATTTGTCCACATATCATACCTTCGCTAGTTATAAGGCCTCATCACAGCTTTACTAACAAAGATGGTGATGCTAAGTCCATATAAATAGAGTAAATATAGATATAACCTAAAAGAGGTATAGTGGTAATTTAGGCATGGAAATTTAATCCTTAAAAGCTTAGCTTCCACACTAGTCTTCATCCAGAGGCGAAAGCCTTATCATCGCTATGCTAACAAGATGGTGATGAACCCATCACTCAAAGAGCCTATGGGCAGCCAGGCTCAGCATAGCGCTCTTCTCTTGTTTTACCCTCTGCTGTTAGATAGAAGAACTAGATCATGGCAGCAAAGAAAAGGACCATTGGAAAGAGAAAGCTAAGTACGCCGCGAGTGTGATTGTTGTTCAACAAATACGTACAGGCAGTATACAATACACTGTGCATATTTAAACAAATCAAATGGGTCAAAAAGACAAGAACGGTATGAACAGATAATATTCTTCATCTGCCAAAGCAAGCCCCTCTCTGGTCAAACCTACATCCGCGATGTTTCACCTCGGGTTTCCGTCCATCCATTACTCGCACCGGGAGAGGACATCTGTGTGTCTGGCGTGCGCACTGTTCTTAAAGTGAAGCCTCGCCCGTATCGTTCCTTAAAACCGGTTGTCGCCTCGCCTTCCACCACGTCGCTTGCTCCCGGCATGGTGCTATCTTTTGAGATGTGTTCTTCACTCCTCAAGTGACTGGTGTACATAACTGCGAGGTCTCGCGATAGTTGCTGGACTGACTCGTTGCTTACGTAGCCTCCCACTTGCCTGCTCCTCCAACCCAAACCCCGGTTCTTTCCATGAAGAACCTTCCCGTTCGTGGATACCATAAACTGCAGAGCGTCGCCAGTGCCATAATTTTCGATAACGCTGACATTTTCCTTTAAGTGACTATCCGCCCGTGAGCAAATCTCCAAGCACTGCCGAGCAGTTTCCCACTCATCCCGCAGCCTGGAGAGGTCTTGAGCATCTTCGTTAGAAGAAATTGCAGTCTCTGATTTCGAGAGTAGCCGATCCATAACGTCTCGCATATGCTTTTCCAGCTTGGCAGCCGTCACAGCCAAGCTCTTTTTGCACTCTTGTAGGCCTTCGTTTGTGACCATTTCGGGCGACGCCTCAGCTCACACTGATCCCCGAGATGGACCCGCCTCGTCGGACATCAGCTGAAGCTGATCGATATGGCTCGACAACTGGGCGCAGATCTGAAGGCACTTCTCTGTACTCAGGCGCTCCTGTCTGAGCGAGTCCAGCTCGGCCGCATCTGAACTGGAGTGCGCTACCCCCTTCTCAGCCAGTTGTTCCAACTTTCTATCGATACTTTCGAGTCGAGCTCCCAGGTCCTCCTTCGCATCTTGGATGAGACCCTCGTAGTCCCTAATGCTTTCAACAGCGACCGCAGATTGGCGCCTTGTGAATGCTTAGTAACCAACACAGAGGACAAGTTCTGTTGTAGCTGAGGGCGACTTACAGAGTTGCATCGGTCAAGGCAATATTGATCGTGGCCTTATATCCTGCCAGCAAGTCGCGGAAATCGTCAATATCATCACCCATATACCTCAACCTTGCCCAGTCACGGAAGCTTGTCCGGTTACCGTCCGATCGCGACATGCATCGGAGTACCTCCTGCTGGAACTCTTTGCAGACATTGCCGCATCGCAATAGCGGCAGCTCCAGGACCGAGAGGTCAGCGTCAGAGTTCGATTTCATCAGGTCGATAAGGGGAGCCAGGACGGCACTTAAGGCTTCCAGTTCGCAGAGAAGGTCGCGCACCCGCTTTGGATGCGAACGGAAGCTGTTCACTGTCTCATAAAGTGAGACGCTGCTTTGAAATGCGAACGTCGCCAGAGTAAGGATTCCAGAGGCTAGCCCAATTGGTTCAGCCATGGTTATGTTTGGGCAATGATGAGTTTACTGGGCTCTTCCAAAGTTTGGAGGGGCATTTATATTTCAACAAGAGCGTCGACTGGCGTCAAGTGGTAAGCGCCATGTTCGTCTCGCTCCCTCGCAGATTGTTGCTCTGCGATGGATGATGATTCCAAGGCGGTCAGGTCAGGTGGGGCAGCGGCTGCTCAAACATTGGTGTGGCGGGGAAGTAGTTGTAGTGCGGGCGCGTATTCTTTGGAGGACGGGGTCGCTCTATTTTTGGTCCAGACTGGCTGACCCAATTCGCAAATCCATATCCAACCCACCCAATCCGCAGTTTGGGTTGGATCCAGGTAGGCCTGATCCAACCCATGCGGATATGGGTTGAACCATTGGGTGCATGTGACCCAAGGCCTCTAAGAACTGATAGGCTTTCTAAGCCTAACTAGAGCTAGATAGGAGAATATTTTTATATATAGATAGATAATAGTCATATCTATCTATATATAAAGTTAAATATCGGATTTACTAAGAAAACCTAGAGTTATGGTTGATTTTAGATTTCAGATAAGGGTGATTAGTATGGTGGTGGTAAGATGTGTATATCTCCGCACTACTTTTCATCCGAAGCGTAGCGGAGACCCCTACCCCCTTATATAAAGCTATTGTATCTTATTTGGTAGGTAATAATAGTGAATTATTATATCATAAAACAAAGTATATAGATACCCTAGTGTTGTGGTTAGAATACTATGAAAAGAGACAAAAATCTCAATACTACCGCAATCCAACCCGCATGAATATAAGGGTGGGTTAAATAGCTTGTAGATCAACCCACAATCCACATGGGTTGGATCAAAGATCATGCAGATCAATCCATATCCAATCTACCACCAGTCTACCCACATATGGCAGGGAAACGGCACAGACCCGACATGAGAAAGAAACAATAGCGTCTACTGCACGGCATTTCGAATTTTGAGTAGAGGATTAGAACAATTAAGACCTTTGTTGTAGGTCCAATGTCCGTAGTGGTCCATAAGCTTCAGATCAGTAGCCCATATAGGCACCAAACTGTTCAGGGCTTAAGTTGGCTATCCACAGGCCTAGTTAGCTCATTCAGAGTGGCTGTATGTGACATACCACATAATAAGGTTGAGATATTCTATAAACCAATGTAAGAGATACCTCTCTGATGGTAGCTATTCAGAGAGATTTTACTGATGGCGCTATAACTTATGTATATGCGAGCCTCTTAAAATTGAGCTATAAATGTAAATATCACACCTTGAAAGGGGCTCATTCCCTTGAATAGCATAGAGCAGCATCGTTTGCTTGGATTCTGCCTAGTCTACTATTTAAGGAACTCAGTAACTGCTGTATCTAATTGCGTTTGGTCAAAGCGAACCGCATTGATGTCCTGAGTGGCATGCTTTACGCCTCGTATCCATGGGGCTGAAACAGAAATGTGCGCCTGCTTGATACTTTTCTAAGTCCTACGAAAATGGTCACTAATCCATTGTGCCCCCTTTAGGCGCCAGGTTTGGTGAACCTATATTTGATTGGTCCTACCGTCTGGCCAAAGAATAGTGGGCAACTCTATTAAAAATAAAAGATTACTATTTAGATATGATGACGTGTTGGTTCTAAGCTTGCTTACGAATGGGCATAGCAGCTAGGGAATGTCCCAGGGCACGTCACTCAGCTCCCGCTAGGTGTGAGCCTTAAGTAGCCAACATTAGAAACAGCACTGCCTCTACTATATATTATAGCTTAGTAGAAGATCTTTAGCTTCTAGAGCTTCTGGAGTTTTGCTAGCACTTCCTAAATTATACAGAACCTAGAGAAATGCTTGAGATGTAAAAGTTGGCCTATAGATTGGCTAGCCATAAACTTAGGAACAGGGGGCTAAATAGGCTCCTAAGCAGTGCTAATATATAGCTATACTAATCTAAGCATTCTCCAGGTCTAGGTCTATGTGCCAGGTCCTGTGGACGCATAGGGTATAAGCATCTAACTGTCTGGCCACTGGAAAGCAGCAGATAGATGATTTAATAAGGTCCATTTTCAGTGCCCTGCTAACTGTGCCATCATATACTATTTAAAGCAGGAGCAATAATAGAGAAGTAATGAAAGAGCTTAAGGTATTTCATTAAAGAGGTGTGGCAGCTGTGGCTAGGCTATAGTGCAGACTGCAGAGTCTTTTAGATATAACTTATAATTTTAACAGCACCAGATTAACAGCATCAGATTATTAAAGTGAACTGAAATTATTAATATTACTTAAATAGGAAGGCTGTTTAGATTCGCCATAGTACAATTCATAATGTTCCTATAACAAAGATCAAGTAAGCCAAGAAAGAACTGGAGGCATATAGAGTGTTTCTCCTGGATTAAAGTCTTCTGAGGGCTATTATCACCTAATAAAGCGCCCATAATATCATAACTAGGCCACAATCTATATGAAGCGAACAACTCTCTCTCATACCTATATGAGGCTATGAGCATACATAGGAATAACCATAAATTGCCTATACAGGGCCATAGAGATAATCATATAACATCATATAGCTTACAGTTTTGTACATCACATACATTACGATGATCATAGATATTCCATGCACATGTTGTTTAGGATTTAGATCCATTTTGGCCGATGTTTCAAAAAAGAATCAGAGTATAGACCTTTGCACCGGTATTGCATCCAGCTCTAAATTCTCCAGGCAAACTCAGCTAGTTGAGACGGCGAAGCATTGGGTTAGTTGCATGGTCAGAGACACATAACCATGTTATCGTACTGTACATAAAGGATACATGTCGGGTAAACTCGAGAGTTATGTTGGAATGGGGCATAACCTTCAGTAATGCTAAAACAAGCGCACGCAAACTCTGCAGAAGACGCGATGATCTTTCCATAACCAATATCCGCCATCAGTTCATTGACATCAGCAAGAAGGGCCCCATGAGATGGGAGGTGCGTTACACCATATGAAACCCCTGAGCGGTAAATCTCCATCATAAGAAAGCCTGGCTCTTTCTCGAGGATATATTCCTCCCAAAGGGCAGCCAGAAGACGCCTCTAATTCGCGCTTCACTGAGCAAAGCTTCACCCTGCACATCAGAGCTTATTACTTTGACTATACATCTAAGAACGACGAATCGCCACACCAAAAGCGCAGAACGCGGTGCCTCCGTTCGCCAAATTCCCGTGGCTGGATCAAAGATGGCATCAGCGCCCCCCTCTGTATGTCCGAATAATTTCTTGCTTTCTCCAATACCCAATAGGCAGCGCCTTTCCTTCCTTAGCCTCCATAACCTTCACAAGGCCATAAATATCAATCAGGTACTCCCCCATTGCTAGCCTTGCCTCCTCCGGGGTATCGCCTACTGCGCAATACGAATCGGTCATGTCAATGATTCAATAGACTTTGAATCGGGCAGCAGAGAAATAATCGGCTATATCTGGCCTGGAAAAGAGTCTGAAAGGATGGACAGTGCGTGATTGGACGTCAACAACTTCGCCAAACCACTTATCCATCGGCCCACCAACCTCGAAGTCATGAATCGCGAACACACCACCTGGACGTAGAACACGATGTGCTCCTTGAACAACTAAACGATCCGACGTGTCAATATAATGCATGTCATATGCCAAGAGCACACCATCGACCAAACCATCTTCGCAGAGCAGACGCTCGCCCCACTGGTGGATGGCCGGTACCCTTGCATCACACGCAGCTTGGACTATGCTCAGAGATGCCGCAAGTTAGTATGTTAAGGTTTGATAACTACAGCTGAGTTGCCACTTTATGCACAAGTCCATCGCCTCCAAGAAGGTCAAGAACTATGCCATGCGTGGCACCGGGTTCAAGTGTTATGAGACGCAGGAGCCCCTCGATACCCTTTGAGCGCGCCATTGGACTCGACGTTTGGGCATTGATGTAGTGTGTGCCACGGCCTCCAACCCGTCAGGACCAAAGCCATCATTACGATCGTTTAGGGAGCTCGCATCTCCCTGCCACTCCCAGACCCGGCTGATATCAAGGCATTTGTAAAAATGAGGGTATGCGTCCCTGAGAATTTTTATATGTGAGGGCAGATATGTGTCAACAACGATGGCCGGATCCTGTGGAGAACCCCCAATTGAGTGGCGCCACCTCTCACAATGACCCCTCCCTTCATTGAGTCAGGAACTCTCAAAACAAGCTCTCAGTCTCTGCTCCGTGGAATCTGACCCAGAAAAAGTTGGATCCCCTATTTTGGCGTTGAATGCACTAATCTCAGTGAGGGTGGAAATAAATACATGGCAATCCTGGTACCTGCTGTCTGGGATCAAGGGAGATCCTCTATCATATACTATAAAAAGGCAGCGAAAAGATTATGACGCATTACAACCCAGCCTCTTTTCAGTCGTTTATTGCATCATGTAGGTCTCAGAGCGTAGCATGGAGACTGACGCTCGGTGGCTTTCAGCTTGACAATGATGGTGGTCAAAGGCTGGCTGGCATATACCTTTTTAGCCCAAGGCGTCATAGAGTATCACAAACCGATTTTCGAGATAGGCCATCTCCGGTTTCAGGAGACGGACATGAGCGAATCGCTATCGGAAAAGGCAATTGTCGGCAACCGCGGAACCGTTCAAGGGTTGGAAAACCAATAGTATTCTGCATTATTCTGCATACAAATGATGAAGCAATGAAGGGTTGATTCTTTCTAACCTAGTATATGACAAGTTGACAGTGAGAAAGATATATTGTCAGCCTTTCCGCGCTAACCCAATTTGTAAGGTAAATGCATATACGCGGAATGACAACGGATGAAGGTCTAAACCTTCTGATCCCTTTCCTAATCTGTGTATATATAAGGTGGAATTCGATATTGGTGATGACAGTAAACCGACATAAAACCTCATTTCTTGCTTTTGAAGGGCTGATATAGGAAGACTTATCCTCCTTCTTGCTCAACTGAATTTTGTAAATTTATAGATGTTATTAGTGGCAAAGTGAAGATTTGAATTGCGTTGGTTTCTTAAGAGTGCATTGGGAACGCGTTGAGGTGGCCCGCTGAGTTGCAGGGCCCGCTTGCTTACCAATTATGGAGGACATTGATTGGTCAAGGCGTCTGCTCACGTGCTCTGATAATCATAGCTATGTGATTTGCTTCATGTTTGGCTCTTAAAATTTCCCCTCTATGGACGATAATCTGACCTTCCATTGTAACTTCCATTCGTAATGAATGCCGCAAATGACAACCTTACTGTTCATAAAGTATCAGTACAACGTACACGTCAAGCATGCGGACCATGCCGGTACGTATCCCTATATCTAATGAGGGGCAATTTAGGCCGTCAAGATCTACGCGCGTATGAAGCAGGCAACTAACTTGCAATATCTGCGTCAAGTCGAAAAAAGGCTCGTTGTCCAGGCGAGAAGCCGACTTGCTCACTATGTCAGAGACTTGGTCAGCGCTGTTCATACAACGCGCGGCGGGCAGCCAATCGTGCAGCATCGGGAGCTCCCTTAGGACTCGACCAACCGCACGCCCCAGATGACGCGCTACCAGGAAGTGCGCCAAATGCTCAGCAGTTCCGTCGTATTGAACAGAGGCTAGATGCGATCACGACCCTTCTTCAGTACGTTCTCCTCAAGCTCAGACGCATCTCATCATTGGCTTCAATCATGCTGATGTTATTCCGATCAGAGAGAGGTTGCCGACAAGCAGTGCCGGGGATAGAGCATCTGAGAGGACCGTCAATTCTAGCTCAGGAGAACGGATGCCATGGTATGTCATTGGCGATTTTCATTCCCATTGCGATGAACTGTGTGAATGATGAATTTCAAGTGTCCCATTTCAGCCGGAATACATCAGATCTCAGGTAGAGGTTTACCTGGATCACTTTTATGACCAGCCATATTGCGTCTTCTCCAGAGATAAGCTGATAAAAGACGCGGGAAAATTGCCTTCAGAGGTGGTATTTCCTCTCATCGCCCTTACCTCTCGCCTGGCCAGCAAAGTTTCTGGGGACTTGCGGTTATCTGCGCCAAATACAGCTGATTGTACTAATATGGCTTGGAACATTCTGAGCAATAATTATAGAACAGGCAACCTGGGTCTTCCTTTCCTGCAGGGCACGTTCCTGATGGCGCAACTAGATCTCTCCGATGGTCGGTCAGATAGAGGTTACAATAGTGTCGCCCTGGCACTTCGAGCGCTACAGTCGGTCGGGCTCACCAGAAGCGATGGCTACACCTCGCTTCAAACTACTGCGGATCAAGAAGACTGGAAGCGCATTACATGGGCGTTTTTCATGCTTGACCGCAATTACAATGCCTCCCGGACCTATTCCATCTGCCTGAGCGACAAGCATTTCACATTACCCTTTCCTTCTCCGAATGCATCTGCTACAGACCGTGGATGCTCAAGTTCATGTGGTAGACTGTACGACGGACCTGGGAAACTAGGGAAAAACGGAGATGATGGAATTCTGGCGTGTCTCATTCGGCTGTCCTCTATCTGGGGTAAGCTCACAGAGTATGTGTTCGAGCCTTCTGATGAGGATAAATGCCCCCCCTGGCAGTCAGGCTCGACATGGGCAGGTCTAGAATCGGACTGGATGCAATTTCAAACCCAATTCGCGGATACACACCGCTACATGAATGTTGATTTTTGCCGACGGGCGCGCGAGGAGCCTGGCTCGCGTGCTTACTTGTCCACCTGGCTATGCGTTCAATTTCTCTTCCATTCTTTACAGGCATTGCTGCACCACCCATTTGTCATCATGAGTAAGCTTCGGCAGTACGGGCGAAACATACCTTCTACCTTTCTGCAGAAATCATTCGAGAGCTCCGTCATTCATTCCAGATGGATTGCCCGGTTTGTGCGGGAGATGGACGAGGCGGACTTCAAGCTCTGTGACCCATTTATTGGGTATCTCTGCGCGATTGCGGCCACGATACAGTTGGAGCATTCCCAGAGTAAAAAGCAGCAAGTTGCCCGTCTGGCCAAGAATGACTACGAAACCCTTGTGGCATTCGTGACTGGCTTATCGGCGTACTGGGGGAATATGGGAGTCTTGGTGGGTGAACTCGAATTGGCAATTGTAGCAGTGCTGATGATTCTTCAGGCCGATAGGTTGAAAGAAATTGCTGAACGACGCAAGGGCTATGGTTCACTGTATCATAATCAGGAAGAGTTCTCCGGGATTCTTCCCTGCATGCCAGCCTCGTCTGATCTACCCCGCATGTCTGCTGAGGACGAGCGTCTGATGTGGGATATTCTTGACTTTGGTACGTCCTGTAGCTTTGCTAAGGCATCTATATTCGATGCGTCGAGTTCTTCGCCTGACCACCAGATGGGAGGAGTATCTGTACCGTGGCCTCTGGATGACTCTTCACCGACCAGACATGATGTAGTAGGAGAGGTAATGGTTGATCTTCCAAGACCACGAACGCAAGAGCCTCGACACGCGACAGACTCTCTTGATCATTGTCTTCCTTCGGAGTGGCCGATATCAAATACTGATGAGCTGGGATTGGCAATGCCTGATGCTGCGGAGTGGTTGCTCTTTGGAGGTTACTTGCCGGAGCAGTTATGATACTAAACAGCTACCTTGACTATTCAACATCTGGGCCCGCAGAGAGTAATCCTTCCCTTGTACCATCAGAGTGAGTGAGTATTTCTCGTCCGGCGTGTTTGCGTATGTAGCGCGAAATGATTCTTATGACTGTCGTTGGACCACGTCATACGTTGTGCAAGAAAGGAGTATGATATGCGGGGCTCATTTCGAGCAAAGAAGCATTTCATACTAGGCTAATCAACGTCATGCGCATGTACGAGCATCGATGGTAATATGTATTTCTTTCCTGGCCTTCTAGATTTTACAATTTCGGACTGATGCAGCCCTTGCAGCAGTGTACGCCTCGCGCTCCTGATGTGTCATCTCTCGTCTCTCGGGTCCTCCACGGCTGCCATCGCCTTGAAATGCGTCATCTCGGAACCGTTCACGGAACTGTGATGGGAATTTCCACTTCTCCAGCAGTTCCCTCGGAAGCTTCCGCTCCATACTACCGACAATGTACTTCCCAAGGACAGGGAGGAATTTGAAAGCACTATGATTCAGTCAGATCCTTTGCATGCAACTATACTCGGCGCCACTTACTGCCCGCTCCCGCCTGTGGCAATGAACAAGTTCTTGTGCTCAGGGTAATAATCGAAAATAAAGTCGCCGGTAGGGGTGTCATTGTACCAACACAGACCCACTTTTTCGAATCCCCGTTCCGCAAGTTCGGGCAAGATATCCCTCAGCCCGGCTAACAGTCGTTGCATACCATCTGCGGGGATGAAGTTGGCTCGTGCAGAAACAGGCGAGCTTGGGGGTGCAGATACAGCTTTTGGATGTGGCGACGTATACCCGAACCCGTGGACCGCGACTTTCAGGTATCCTGTGGCTTCATGGACGGGAAAACAGAAGAATCCCGTTGAGAAGTTGAAGTAGATGGGGAGGTCCTTAAGTCGAACCATCTCCTCGGGTGTCAGACGGAGCCATCCAACGACCTGTCCAGTCGCCATCATCGAGTTCCAAGACGGGATGAGACTCGACGTCCAGGCGCCGGTGGCAACAATGAATCTGTCGCCGGTGATGCGGTTGCCGTTGATAGTCCGAACGGCGTCAACCACTCCATCCCGCCCATACTCAAGCTCGACGACATGGCCATTCGGACCGGTAATCAAGCTGACTCCCGCTGCCACGCAACGACTGGCGAGTCTTTGGATAGCTAGTCCCGCGTCCGCCCATCCAGCATTAGTATTGTAAAACCCGTCAAAGCCAGGCGTTGCCAACTTCCCACTCAAGGCAGGGAACCGTCTCTTTGCCTCCTCGACACTGGAAACGGCATGCCACTCCTGCCCCATTTCCGTCAATACCTGCCGCGTCTTGCGGCTGTACTCCGCCGCACGGGGCTGCACAGGTTGCTCCAAGGTTCCTTCTTGCGACACCCAGAGACAAGGCGTCTGGTGAAACGCCTCGGAGTACTGGGGTGTCTTCCACTGGTCGTACGCCTCTTTGGCGATTTGAGCGTAGACCGGATCGCCGTAGTCGAATCGAATGACGCGGGAGATGTCATTACTGCTCCCATCTGGAACCGGAGGCATGCATCGATCTAGGACAGTGACAGATGTATATCCATCTTCAGCGAGCCTTAAGGCCGTGGAGAGTCCGAAGGCACCAGCGCCGACGATGATGAAGCGGTCGTTCTTGTTCATATTTCTCGTTGTTTGAGGTAGAGCCAAATTGAAGGACCTTTGATTTTGAGTTCCATTGCTCAAACTGGCCGCTGATCTTGACATTTATATCCCTATCGAAGACAAAACTGTGATCAAGTCATGCTTCACGGGCCGTGAGCCGGACACACCAGTTTGCTTGGCTGAGGAACCGGGCCGTACACGGACCGTCCCCACTCTCAAATATGCAAATTGGCGAAAGAAAGACTAAAAGCCCGGACCGTTCTCAGCAAGCTTGATTTGCTCATGTGTCTATTGCTTCAATTCAATTTCGCTGCAGTGCTGACATCCTACCCTCTTATATATACCAGCAGGGGCTCTGATCCAAGAACTAGTTCAAGTCGCCTTCTCGCGGAATCGCTTCAGCCCAAGTATGGGAAGGCATTCATGTTGCAGACCCTATTCGTTGAGGATCTTTCGGCTCTCACGAACAGAAGGAAGAATAAAAGGCTGGCCTTTATCGTCTCGGTATGCACCTTGTCCGCCGTTGACCTTTTGCGGGTGGGTGTCTGCTAGGTATTGTGCTGTCAGGGCGAAGATGGGATCAGCTGGGATGTGAGGCGCGGAGTAGAAGATTGAAGGCAATTTTTCGACTGTAGAACCAATGCTAGTCATTGCGGAAAGCAAAAGAGAAGTAGTATACGTTGAGAGAGAGGGG